>JBAMHV010000004.1:8110495-8121451 GCA_037177535.1 Pseudomugil gertrudae | reverse complement strand
TATCTTGCTATCTCATCTCTACATCACTCACATGTATGGAAGGAAAGATGACAACAGACCCCAGGTTAAAAAAAAGCTAAGTTCTCCTTTAAAACCAGAACTGCTAATTGTCCCGCTGGGGCCTGTTCCCCCTGACTGTGGGGGGCTCTGGCTGGGACCTTCCCTCTGCCACCTCCTGGGTGGATGTTGGGTTTGCCCTGGGGTGAGGTGACCGGGGTCCCTGTTTTGGGGTGGCTGCTGGTTGCCCTGGTCTCGGGTGGTCCTGGCTTGCCTCTGACTTTTGGGTGGAGGGGGGCCTTGGCATGATCACCTTTCTCTGAGCACTTCTCACCCCATAAGTTCGGCATGATAACATGGTCACTGAGCTATCCTTTATGTTTATTCACCTAGGTTGAATATGATTTGCTTGTTCATCTATTGTGTATGTAGCATTTGTGGATCTTTGACCCCATGTGGGGCCTCAAGAGATATTTATTTTGTTTTCTGTACAGGTGTGGTGGATGGAGTAGCGTTTGGTTGGGTTTCAGTGTTTCCTGTGTGGTGTCTCTCTTCTCTTTGTGTTTCTCTTTTTTCCCCTCTCTACAATCTTTCTGTCCTCTCAGGTCCAGCAAAATACGTATATCATGTGTAAACAAATATTAATCAAAAAATAACAAGATAAAAAAAAATGATTACCAAGAGGATCTCTGTATATACATATATACATGAAAATCCTCTTGGCAAAGCAAATTTCCTCAGCACAATACAGCAGCCAGACCATCAAAGCATGCCTTCTTTGATGCTGGATAAGACACGTAAAAAAAACCTCCTAATTGTCAGAGTTCTGCACACTAGACCTCTAAAATTCAACAACAATTAAGATGTTCAGATCTCCCATTCCTTCCCAAACTACTTGTACAAATGTAAACTTTTAAGTCAGACATTGAGCACTAGAAAAATCAAAAATTTATTTTAACTCACAGCTTATTCTCCAAAACTTGCCTACCTTTTCGCTCTCTGTGCATCCGACTGCCTCCACCAAAAAACAGATCAAAGATATCCATGGGTGATGCAAAGCTGCCGCCACCGCCACCAGTTCCTCCTTCTTTGATGGCCTTTTCACCTCCACGATCATAAAGTTCTCGTTTCTTTGCATCTGACAACACCTCATATGCTTGTGAGATCTGCTTGAACTTAAGAAAAACAAAATTTCCATCAAACAAAACAAAAAAAAACCTTGCTGGCTATTTGGCTGTTAAATGATGCAATTAGCAAGGTACTTACCTTCTCTCCTTCTGTTGGATTTTTGTCAGGGTGATATTTTAAGGCTAGTTTGCGATAAGCCTTTTTCAGTTCATCAGAGGTTGCATTAGGGTTAACACCCAATGTGTCATAAAACCCTGTTTCCTTGACCATCTTCGTCTATAATAGATATCCCTGAGAAGTAACAAGAGAAAAAAAGATCACCTGTGTTTAGTTTCGTTCGGACTAGACTACAAATGACTTGCAAAATATAATACTGAAATGATTGCCAAACAAAATTGGTTTATGGAGGCAGATAGGCTACACAATAGCTTATAACAATTTTCTGCAAAATATTAACAAGAAGAAATTTTCTAAAAGGTAAAATTAAGAATCTCCAGAAGAGATTAGAGGTAATAAAGCACAATATTAAAACATATAAAGAAGTAAATAATTAGCCTGAGAGTCTGTTGTACCTGTGATAATAGTACAAGGAGAAATACTTGCATTGGCAACCAAATGAATATGACTTTTCATTTTTTGGGGCCAGTTTTCAGTTATTGTGAAAATACAAGAAGTGCGATAATGCTCTTCATTTATATTTATTTTATTCAGCATTGATATATTCCTTTAGGTGAGATGATAAGAAGGCAGTAAACAGCCTCACGCTACAAACAGCCTCAGCTTGTGCATTATGAAAAAAGAGGTCGTTTCAATGGCGAATACTTAAAGCAACAAGTCTGCCTCATCACAAAAGAAACACACCAATTAATTTTTATTTTTTCAATGTAAGGTCGCCAGTGGTTGCCATCTTTGTTATTATACCAAAGCTTAGGTTTCACTTAGTGAACTATTTGAAACTGCTTTGAAATCTTCAGGGACCAGATGTTTTTTCTCCCATTTAGATCATTAGGATTCTCCGGGGAAAAGAAACACCCTAGTGGTTTCCAGTGGCTCCACTGTGCTATATAACAATCCCAAATATTTAATTTAACCCTAAAACTCTAACGTGAGGAAAACAAACTGGGACTAAAGAGGCCTTACAGAGCTAATTTAGCTATTTGATCGGCTATTGCAAAAAATGCTAGCTGGGTTGTTTTCACCAGCCGTTGTTTGGCAAAACAGGTGTAACATTTTTTTAAATATAAAATGTACCGATAATTTCTTTATTCCAACCTTATATGAAGACAACGTTTAGCACCCTCACAAGGCTTCAGTTCACAGCGGCTCTTCTAGAAGCTTCTAACCCGCCTCAAGCTTTGCCAAAAAAAAAAAAAACTCCCACCCATCCTGGTTCTGTGACGTCATTCATGCGACGAGACTGCAGTTAGGTCATCAACTGTGGACTGCTATACACTGCTTGTAACTAGAAAACCGCACCAAATAAGATGATAAAATGCCAGCATGCTGGCTTGTTAGTAAGGAGAATAATCATAAGCCCATTCAACTGCCTCATTTACAGACAGTTGTCGTGGGTCGGGGCCCCGAAACAACTATTAAAGACAAAAAATGTTCTCGGCATCAAGGTAACAAAACGAAACTCCGATACATACAGACCAGTCTAGTGCTTCGCTGGGAAAAATGGCGGATTTTTAACTCTCCCAGTTGATACTTATTTCAAATTGTGTAACAAATAGTAACAAAATGTGCTTTAAAAAATGTCAGCTAAAGTAACATGAGAGATAGATGTCACGGTATGCATAAGTTGGATTTAAAATCACTCTTTGTTCAAGCTAATTTTAACCTCTTCAAATATCATTTCCCAACCAGTTGAACTAAAAGCTGAATGCAACAAGGGTTATGTCAAAGTTAAGCAGGTAAATATGTGCAAAAGAAAAAAAAAGAGCAACTCACTCGCATAAAAAAACCTTTTGTATATTGTTATTTAATTATTTCTGTTTGTTCTTATAGCTGGGTTTAAACCCCACCTCTGTAGACTCTGTGGTGGTGGGCAAAGGCAATGAAGTCCAAATAAAACCTGGACAGCAGCTTTATATTGTCAATCAACTGTACCCATATACTGTACAGTTCAAGGAAGATCTAAGTGGAACCCACTGTGGCAACAAAAGACCAAGAGAAGCTGCTTTAGATCACGGTGCAAGCCCAAAAGAGGCTCCGAGTATAAAAGTAGCAAAACGCATGGAAGAGGACTCTCTGTCTGTCAGCCATGGAGAAGCTAAAAAAACAAATGTAAGGAAATTATACGGCCACATAAAAAGTTGTACTTATTATTTATTGAGTTTTTGTTAAGTATAGATAATCTGTTGAACTGATATGTTAACTGACATTTGTTATAGAAAAATTTTGGGCATTGGAGTCAAGGCTTGAAGATTTCAATGAAGGACCCAACGATGCAGGTGGTTGTTTAATAAAAAGGCTTTCCAATCGCTGTGATAAATAACAGTTGAAATTTTAAATATAATTTTTTATTTTCTTCTAGGTGTACAAGGATGATAAAGTTGTTGTCATTAAAGACAAATACCCCAAAGCTCGTTACCACTGGCTTGTCCTTCCATGGCAGCCAGTTTCAAGTCTGAAGGCTTTATCCAAAGAGCACTGTGATTTGGTCAAACACATGCAGCAAGTTGCTGACAACATGGTTCAGCAGTGCCCAGATTCAAGCTCTCTCCGTTTCCGCACAGGTTACCATGCCATCCCAAGTATGAGGTAAGTGATTAACATATAAATGGTATGGAGAAATGTCTTTATGTCATGTCATTAAATATTTGTGTTCCATTTACAATAATAACAATAATTTATTTGATAGAAAATAGTACAATATACTAAATTATTATTTAAAAATCTAAATAACTTTTTTTTGACTCAAAGATGTTTGATTCTGTCAAGCAGTTTCTGTATTTATTTATGTTTTTTTAGGCAATGATCAATATAGTAAACTAAGCACAAATACGGCAAGATAGTAAAATGCAGACTTCTAGGTAATTAGGGGTGGGTAAAGAAATTTAATACCGTAATCCAACTAATGGGTTTTTGTGCTGCAGGATATCTTAAACTCCTCACATCGCCTTTCACTCTATCACAACCAGCATTGGTATGGTACTAGATAAACCTTTTTTAAAAAGTTTTTTAAGGTATTTTATAAGTAATTTTTTTATTTCACAAAACTTCAGTCATAATATGGCTTTGATATTACTTTCAATTAAGAACTAAGATTTATTCAGCTTACATCTTCCTAGTTTATCAGGCATAGTTAAAGAAATTACCCCATACCACCACCTAGTGGCAAAAAGTGTTACATTAATAAGAAATATTCCACTTCCTAGCCACCACACACACAGTGATCAAGGAGCGACTTCTTAATAAAGAAAACAGTTAAATGTTTTTTATTGTGTAATGTGTAACACACACACAGAACTTCCAAACCTAAAATGAGTATTTAAGCATGAATTGATAAAAATGTTCACACAGATATGACACATAATTCTTCTGTTTACTCTCTCTTACAGTCATGTTCACCTCCATGTGATAAGTCAAGACTTTGACTCTCCTTGTTTAACAAACAAAAAGCACTGGAACTCCTTTACAACAGACTATTTTATAGAGTCTAGTGGTAAGAGCAAATTCAGCTTTTTTTAATTAGCAAACTAACTCATTTTAATGTGGAGTTTACAGACTCATACATGCAAGTTTTTCCTTCTGACAGATGTCATTCAGATGCTTGAAACAGATGGAAAGGTTACCGTTAAAGAAGGCGCCAGTGAGATGTTGAAACTACCTCTGCGCTGCCATGTGTGCCACAAAGGGCTTCCCACTATACCCGCTCTGAAGGAGCACCTGAAGTCTCACTTTTCCACCTAAAAATATTACCACAAAAAGGATTTTGAGGATTTTCTTGACTTTCATCACTTTTTTTCTGTTTCTAAAATGTTAGATTTCTTTTAGCTGGAGTAATTGTGTAATCAGAACATGATATGGATCTGAAGCTTCAGATGCATTTCAACTTTTCAATCAGAATGTCAATGTCATGATTCACACGTCAGTTTGCTGATAGATGTAAATGACAGTAATCCAAAAGATTTTTTTTCATATATTTATAAAAAATATTTTTTTCATGTTCATTGTTTAATTGTGTTCTATTGAAAAATTTCCAGGAATTGTTCAGGTTTTTTTTGGTCATTTTACGAATGATGGAAGAATAAAGAAGAAATAAATAAGTGTTTTATAAATCTAATAGTCTACATGTGTCTACCAGTTCTTATGAAATGTCATTGCTAAGCTTTGAAAAAGTTCATTCATGCACAATAAATAGATACCAAACAGCACTGAATAAGTGTCTCATCAGCTCAGACTGGTACTGCATTTATCTTTTTATTAAAAAGGTTGACTCAGACCTGTACTTATGCTCAATCTCTTAACCATTTAGTGAAAGTTGTTGATAATTGTTTTGGCCAGGTTTGAGAAATGATCAGCCGAGTCAAAATGTGTCAAAAATTCCAGAGAATGAAAATAATCCAATAAGTGTCTTTACACTCACATACACAGAAGTCATCTCTTGAAGAGTGGTTGATGGTCCTTAAGACCTAACATCTAGAATCTAGATGATGTGTGATGGTAAGGACTCTGTGACAGTGTAAATCTTTATCGCCATCTGGTGTTAAGTCTGAATCTTGAGAAGTAAAATGCTGCAAGTTTGCTATGGTTTGAGCCAACTACTTTTGTACCGAAGTAATCAATCCTCGCTTGATTATGTGGCACAATAATGTAAAAAGTAAAATTTTAGTTAGAGGAAAATAATTAAAGATTTGGCCCGTACGGGGATCGAACCCGCGACCTTGGCGTTATTAGCACCACGCTCTAACCAACTGAGCTAACCGGCCATGCAGACACATGTCGACTATTTGGTATAAAAATCTGGACTAAATGTCGATGTCAACTAGTGTTTCTCATACTTTAAACCCTTGCACTTGTACTTTCAAACATCCCCATTCTAATGCCACGTGTATCCCAACACTAATGAAACGGACCAGTAAATTAGCTGCCAATATAATGACAGGCTTTGCAGAGTTAAGCACCTGCACAATATATGAAATAATAGCGCTTAAACAAAGCAACACTGCTTTTTGAAGAAAGTGGTTTAAATAATGGGCTACTTCTGAAATAATAGGTTTTTATTTTTGTTCAGGATGAGAAGTCCCCCGAAATGGCATTGTAATTATTTGATGATGATCCGATGATGATTTAAAGACATGCTGCAGTTCGGAAACCACTGACCAGAATAGCGCAGAAGCGTTTTTTTGGAAGATGATAATGTAGAAAAAGTCACAATAGCCTTTGATGAATATACAAGTGATAAAAATAGCCTAACACCATGTGTCTTTGTATTTCTGAGTAACGCTATTGACCAGGATAACTGTGTGAAAAGAAATAAAATAAGAAAAAAGTGTTAATTTTATCCCTTCAAATTTTATTGTATTTGTTTTAAGTTGCATAAAATTGAGATCTCCTCTGTAGGCATTTCAATACTGCACATATATGAATGAAGATATAATAAATTTGCTACCCACAACTTCAATAAAAAACACAAACAAACTAAGTTTCAAATCAAAATAAACATTTAGGTTATGCCACCATATTAATGTTAACACTGCAGAATAAATCAGTTGTGGGTAGTATAATGTAATATCAATGTTCAGAAGTGACAACCAAAAGCTGATATGTTCAAGCTGATCAATAATTAGGGTGCATAAAGAACAACTGAAGCAGCTCTTGTGCATATGATCATCTTCTCAGTCTTAACTCCATGTCATCCTCATCTGGCACCATCAGATTGTCCACAGAGAAATGAGCATCATCTCCTATACTCTGGGGGAAATGCTCTTCACTTTCACAGCTCTGCGTAGCATTCACACAGTCTCTGACTTGTTGCAGCTCTGTGCTTTCACTGGTGTTACTGTCCTCTTTGCTGCTGCTGTCCTCTTTGCTGCTGCTGTCCTCTTTGCTCTCCTGGCTTTCGCTGCTCTCACTGCTCTCACTGCTGTCACTGGTAACATCAGTACTGTCACTGATGTCTGCGCTGTCACTGGCGGTGTTGCTGCTGTCTGTGGGGTTGTTTATCAGGAGTGGGTTTATATCACTCTGAGCTGTCTTGGCTGAAGTCGGAGTTAGCTGTTTCTCTGTCATCTGGTTACTCAGGTCGTCCGCCTGACCTTTAACCTCTGTACTTGTGTTGTCTTCTGTACTGAAGACTTTGACAACATTGGCAAACACTCTCACCCAACTCTGCTGCAGGGAATAGATGGAGAATGAGGTTACGCAAATTATTTGTCAACATTCACAGTTTTAAATCTAGTGAAAGTGCAAATGTTTATCTTACCTTTCGGATGTTCTCCTCACTGCCCATGCTGTCATCTCTCGTTTCAACCATGAAGTCCATCTGAGAATAGACATTTAACCTCATGAGCCAAAAAGAAGTTAATTGTTGGGAGGTAATAAATATTTATTTTAATCTTACCTCATCATCCTCATCTGACTGACTGTCACTCTCTTCTGAGGTCTATTTGGGAAAAGAAACAGTAAAAGTAATAGCAAAAGTACTGGTACTATAGGACAATTTATATGAACATTTATTTATATTGTGTTTTATCAACATTAATTTAAGAATGTATTTTTTGTTTTTACTGTGTTTTAATTCTTATTATGTGAATTTGCATACATCAAGGTCATGGATCAGAAATAATATCTTTAATGTTACAGTTTGATAAGATGCTGTTCACAGTAAAAGTGTGCTACATCAGCTCACCTTGTCCTCCGAAGTGGATTCTAATGATTCAGACTCTGAACTCTAAAATAATAACGAAGATTGAATAAAATTACATTTGGTGCATACAAGGTAATCGTGTATTCAAAACTCTTTTAAGACTTACTTGGTTTGAGAGGCTTTCCTCAGAGCTCTGTAAAATGAAAACATGAATAAAATTAGATGAAAATCAATATAAAGCAATGCAGAATTTCAGGATAGAATAATTTACTCATAGCTGTGATAAATCTATTACCTGTAGCTTTGAGGAGGCTTTTTCAGACGATTGGGAAATAGACAAACTTTCAGTCTGGAAGAAAAAGAGAAACCAAATTAATCACAAAGCCTAAATCCGTTGCAGGTTAAATAATATTCTATCTGTAATATTTACAAACATCTTCACCATCACATTTGCTTTTAGATTCATGTCATGTCTGGCTTGGGCAAAGCTATTGCTGCAAGAACTGCTGCAGACAGACACGCAGTGTAATAAACAATAGTTTCTGTTAGAAGAATGGTCTCGAGGTCTGTACCACACCTATTGTTAAGTTTTTTTTGTGTTTTTTTTAGCTGACTGTGCAGCTTTATTTTTACTGAAATGAATTATTGCATGGTTAAGCTCATTGTTCTGTAAACACTCAAGTGTGATCCAGCTTGGAGAGAACGTCAGTTCTACTGGCACTTACCGAGTTAGAGTCAAATTCACTCGAAACCAAGACATTGTGTGAAATCTGTCCAAAGAAGAATTGGAAAAAGAAAAAATCTTTTAATGTGGTTATTGAAGGAGTCATGATGCACACACAATAAATGTGGATTACATTTTGAGAAAACCTTATGAATACTCAAAACCAGTGATTAATATTACTGTTAGTTTAACAGCCAATAGAAAATGTTTTAAATTAGTTACTTACTGGGTTTGTGAAAACTGATCCAATAAGGCAAAATGTTATAATTGCAACCTTCATCCTGTAAAACAAACATGCAAAACAACATTTCAATCAGTTCCATTCACCCGACTGTGTAGTGACAATCATTAACCAATAAAATTTTAAAGGTTCTAAAAAAGTGCAAGAAACAGACGCAGCGTAGCATCAGTAAAGACACTCTTGTGCTTAAAGTCTTGAAATTAACACAAATATGATCAAATAAATGATGAGCAAAAACACATCAATCAGTTGGATCAATTATTTACCTTTTAGTCTCCTAGATTCAGAGGATTTCGTTGAAGATATTCACTGTAATCCTGGTGGAGGGATTATATCAGCAAGCAGCAAGATCCAAGCAATCGAGGCAATGAAAGCGCAATGTGTAGAATGCTGCACAACTCCAACGACTACAGTATATATGTAACCTCATTTGATGTAATTGCATCACTTCCTTCCGGATGTCCCTTTCTTGCCGTCACACGAAGGTGTGTTTGTCCCAGAGTGCAAGCTAAAAAACAAGCTCACACTGGGACAAGGATGATTGCAGTCATACACACACACACACACATACTGTTTCATTCAGTCTCACATAAATTTCCTCCGCCCCCTCTCAAGTCTTAAAAGAAATATAGTTTAGCCTCCTAAACCATAGGGTTTGTGGCCTGTTGAAAAAACAAACTCACCCACTCAGAGGGGAAAAGAGGGAGACAGGTCAGCACAGCACATGCTAGTTTCCGGTGAAATTGGTGTTTTTCCTTACTTTACTGGATGGAGTTTAAATTGTTGCGTAATAATTACAGGAAATACATTGCAAAACCAAAACAATACTTATTTAAATTCCAATAAATGATTGGGAAATGCACATGTTTACTTGCTTAAAAGTGGGATTACAGAATTGAAGTTATGATAACTTTACTCATTCTGACACCAAATAAATAATCAATTCACTTTATTCATAAAAATATTTTCTTCCTACTTCCTTTAATGCATCACTTGCTATTGTGCATTAGGCTCATTCTTAGAAATAAGGCATGTACAGTAGAAAGTCTAAATAAAGACTCATGTATTTCCTCCCTGCACTTCATAATTGCTTCCTGGATGTGCTTATTTGGTCAGACCCAAAATACAAGTACAAACTCCTTGTTTCACCCCACATTGGATTTTTACTTTGCAAAATAAACCTGTAATTAGCCTGGATGTTCACCAGTCCCGATCTAGCCGCTAAAACCACTTGGGAGGAGTAAAGCTTGGATGATTGATGGTTGTTATGGCACACGGACAGTCAACAATGGCTGCACATTCTCCCCAAGGTGATTTAAGATTTAGTGTTATATCAACCTTTCCAACCAGGCGCCTGATGCCTTTTATTTATTTTATGTAAATGGTTATTTGTTAGAATGGCAAAAGCACAATGGATCTGATGGATATGTCAAAGTGTCTGAGGGATTTGTGAGGACTGGTGATGATCCAGTCCCATTCCCAAGAGAGAAAGACCACCTGAGGCAATCTAAGCTCAAGTTTAGATGCATTGCATGTGTAAAAAAAGCAAAAAGTAAAACATGATAGAAAACAACCATCAAGCACACCAAAGTGTAGAATAAACTAACTGTAATTTACTCAATTTTACAAGAACCTGACACTTAACATTTTAGAAAATTAACCAGCACCAGCATTAACTATGTATTCTTAACTAACATAAGCATGTTAATTCATGTTAATTAGTCTTACTTTTATTTAGGCTGTTTTGAATTTCAGTTTGCTGTTAACTTAACTTCAAAGTTAAAACATTAGGTCAAGTTTAAGACAACAACAGGTAGGAATTTTATTACTCCACAGCAATCACTGTATTTCAGATTTCACACTCATGTTCTTTTTAAAAGGACGGGTCTCTTCCTTACTGCTCCAAAGATGAGATAAAACCCATTATAAGAGGAAAAAAAAGATGCCTCCATTCTAAATAATTGAATTCAAGTTTCCAATCTAAACTCGCATATACACATTTATATACATATTTTAAGAATATGTATATAAATGCTATAAGAATATATATAA
>JBAMHV010000004.1:8086285-8108978 GCA_037177535.1 Pseudomugil gertrudae | reverse complement strand
TAACATTACAAACAAACAGTCTGTTCACTGAGAGTTGTGTATTCTACAGGAATCAACAGAAGGTACACGCTTAGTGTTACAATAGTTTATTTTAATAAATACCATTCGCTGTCATAGTCTGTTGAGACAAATATGTCCTGTATTTGGGAGTGACGCATTATTTACAAGCCATAACATAAATGGTCTTGAGAAAAATTTTCTTATATTTATTCAGTTCTTACACATTTTATAGTCCTTACTGTAACAGTTCATGAATGTGGACTGAGAGTAAGGCCTTGTGATGGAGTGGCATCTAGTGGCCAAGATTTTTATTTCTAAAACTATCTGCTTACTTTGTTTTGTGCTGACTATTCTGCTATAAAAACAAAGAAAGAAAAAAAAACAGTCTGCATGTTATACTTTGCTCATTTTGAATAACAAAATATCTGCAATGATACAATTTAATTAGTTAAATGCAGTTTTTGACCCTTCTCTATTTTACAGACTCTTCACCCAAATAAAGTTATTGTAGGACACTCTTATTGTTATGTCTAACACTCCCACTCTATCTCTGAAGCCCAAAGACCCTCCCAAAATTAACATCCCTGTCCCTGAAACACTTGATGTGAGTGAGTGTGTGCATGTGTATGGGGATATCCATTTTGTGTGGGGCGTGTGTGCTGTCTTGAATACAAAAGGACTTCTTCACAGGTTCGACACAGGCACGTACTGGTGTATGCACAGGATTCTCATTTTCCTTGTTTTTCCCAGCCACAGGTAATTTTTTTATCACAGAGTTTAACATTATTTTGCACTGCTGGTTAGGGTATAAGGATTGTTGTCTGTTAACATGTCTGCAGTGGGACTTGTGTGATATGCAACAGATCACAAACATCTCTGACATAATGAGCTTTCAATTAATGCTCCATTATTTGTGGTACAATACCTTATAAAGAGATAGGGTTAAATGCATTTTACTGTGATGTAGTAATGTTACATACATGGTAAAAACAGATTCAAATGCTGCTAACGTACAGCTATGCAAGGATCCTTTTTATATGCCTGTATAAAATTAATAATTTTAAAAAATAATGATTTTTTAATTAGTTAGGTACAGTGACAATAATGAGGATATGAGTTATGAGAGTCAGTGTGTTTCGTGCAATTTTGCTCCAGAGTTGTACAAATCAAAGAATATAAAGTAATTTAAGGCTTTAGATTCATTTACATTTAGACTTTCTTCCATTCTTCACCTATCTGGGTTACTTTGTTGAAACGTAGAGACATTATTTCACTAGACAGAACCAGCCTGTTTGTATTTTTTTCTGATTGGAGAGTCAAAAACGTTTGTGGACTCAGTCAACTTTTTCCAGTCTGGTAGCTTCTGGTGTTTACTTTAGCCCTGAATGTGACTTTTGAGAGTGAGGCGCATCTCAGAGGTCTGTAACCCTGACAACTGCGGAGGCCAGTCCCACAGCTTCTCATGTGCAGGCAGCATACAGATGCAGCCATCTATTTCAGCTTTGAATGGAGTGCCAAACTTTGTTGGGATGATTATTTGATTTGAAGACATTCAGTATTGCTGTGACTTTTCAACAGTATGTTTCCTATATTTAATTTGTAATGACATTCAAATGTTTCAGGTATGAGGGCCTGCTTAGTGTTCATTTTTTTACTGGCCGCAACTTTTACAGTGACCGTAAGTAAAGCTTGATTCTTTTTTGAATGTAAAATCTGTAATCAAAAGACTTTTGAATAAAAATGGGATCTTTAGCCAAGCAAGATAATTGCTAATGAACACTCCTATCATCATTTTCAGGTAAATAGTAAGCCTCATGGAAAACATCGTGGATTGCATAAATCCTCACACATAACCAAAGAAAAAGTAGAAAAGGTAAAGAAGTATACATATAATATTCAACTAGTAGAAAATGAATAACTCTTCTTTCTGCTTTTTAAGGACTCTATCACTGAGGAGGAAAACAAGCCACAGGTCTTACCAACTTTAGTGACCTTTGAGGCAAGTAGCCAAGAGCAGGAAGATGAGGAACTGAGCTCAGAGCCTAATGCTAATTCTAAGAAGGATGATGAAGAGGCAGGTGAAGAGAGAGAGAAAAGCTCTGCAGTCCTGTTAAGTGAAGAGGAACTGGTAGACCTACTGACAAAGGAGGCAGAAGAAGAGGAAGAAGCTGAACAAGAAGAGCTGGAGGAAGATGAAGTGGAGGCTGAAGAGGTTGAAAGGGTGACTGATGATGAAGCAACTGAGGGGGAGGAGAAGAAGTTAGGTGACAACTTGCAAACTATGGAAAAAGGAAAGGGTGAGGAAGAAGCAAGGGATGACATCATTGAAGATGAAGTACAAGAAGAGGTTGAGAAGATATCTGTGAAGGCGAAGAAGCCTGATGGCAAAATAAGTGACCTAGGAGAAAAGGTAGGAGAAGAACCAGAGAGTAGTACAGAATCCGAGATTCCAGCAGATCTTGATTATGCTGCTGATAGTAGCATTCTTCAGCCTTTTGAGTCTGAGTCTGCCAAAATCGGCCCCAAAGCTAATGACACAGAGTCTGTTGCAAAAAAGGATGTTCAGGAGGCAAAAGTGAAGGAAACGAGTGAGAAAGACCTGCTCAGTACTGGTGATGACTATGATCACGACAAGCAAAACATAGAGGCAGGAAACAATGAGCAAATCTCAGAACAGGACAAGGACAAAGAGAGCAAATCTAAAGAAATGAGCAACAAAGATCCAAGCGTGGATCCTGTAGAGCTAAAGAGTGGCACAAGGTTGGAGTCTGGCTCAAGGCTGTCTGGAGGAGAGGAAGACGAGAATAAGAATTATAGTGGAATTAACTCCAAGGGAAAGACAAGGAAGCAGAAGAAAAACCAAAGACCAAGGAAACACTCTGTGCAAAGAGATGAAACACGCCCAGGACAAGAAGAGAGCCAACAGGAGTCTGAGGGCAGCAGCAGTGAGAATACAGTCCACAAGGCAAAGAGGCGAAGGGCAGGAAAATGGGTAATCCATCTGTGCATCCACTGTGATAAATCAATAATCACACATCAACATATAACATGACAAGCATTGAAATTCTTAGTTTTGGTTTGGGTTTATTATAATCCTTCTGTTGTTTATTTTGATTTTGCAGCATTTTGCACATTTGGTTAATCAGCACACAAAAATGTTCCTGTGAAGTGTTTTTCAGAGCAAAGAGAGAAAAGTGCTGAGCAAGTCGATTTAAATTCAGTTTACTAAGTTGCAAATTTTAGGAAAATGTACAATACCTAAAAGAACAGAAAGCTGACCTCATCAATATTTCAGTTTAATATATCCCTGATGTTTCATAGCTTGATAAAGGTGGGATAAAAGAAGTCCATACAGGTGTCTTATTGTGGGACATTTTCAAAGCAACAATCAGAAACATTTAGTGGAATTAAGTTTTGAGAAAGTATCAATAATCACTGAAAACATTTACGTAGGGTAGAAACCTAGCTCGTTCAACATCCTGACAAGTTTAAAGAAAAATGTATATCCTTTGCATGTAAAATATTGGACATAAGACATTTTCAGCAATTTCTCCCAAACATATCAAATAATATAACAAGTAGATAAAAATACATTTGAAGATCAGACAATGTCTCTAAAAGAGATGATGCATACGATTCTACTGCAGAGTCTGGACTGAGGAGATGTTAGAGAACAAAAGAGTAAGATACAGTTTAAATGTTGTACCAGAAACACATTGTTAAAATAATAGTACACATACCCTGTACCTGCTGGATGTATTTACTTTTGCTGCAATCTGATGTACCATAAATATTTAAATAATTTCTTTTAAGCCAGAGATCTCTAAATCTGGTGTCCTGCAGGTGTTGAAAGTTTTCTAACTAAAATACACCCGATTCAAATGAAAGTGATCTCCAAAGCTTGTTGTCAACTTCTGCACGAGTTTGTTTTTGACCCATTCATTTGAATCAGGTGTGTTGCTGCAGGGAGCGTCTGCAGGACACCGGCCCTCAAGGACCGGATTTAAAGATCCCGGCTTTAAGCAACACGTACTTCATAGGTGACAAAGTTCATGTGTTTTTGTTATGACTTTCCAGGGTTCTTTAGTAGGTATGAATCCAGTGCAGATAAGAGCTTCAGTGGATCTGTATCCTGATTCCAGGGCCCATTTTGGTGGAGGCATACATCTCACAGAAACCCCATCTGGTTTGTTTTTTTTTATTGTTATTTATTGTTATGAAATAAGAAAACCACTCACTTAATAACTGACCTGAATGAAGCAGCAACACACTTAATTAATTGTCCTGATCCAACACTTAAACCTTTAGACCACCGTCTAACGTTTTAAGAACACCACTTATCATTGTATCCAGAAATACTAAAATACCAACCACTCGAGCAAGTTCAATGTCACTTCTGGGGAAAGTTGGAAAACTTTAGGTCCCCAAACTTTTAGCAATCCTTCTGCTATTACAGTATATTATCACATCCAAATGTACTACAACTTATGGTTTATGGTTTTTGTTGAACCTAAGGAAAACTACATGCTAACTTATTCATTTATTTATTTACACGATGGTCAAACTGATTAAATATTTAATGCAAAATTCAAAGAGATATTTTTTTGAAGAGTTTAGTAACAAGCAACTCAGTGTGTTTGCTCAGATAACTGGTAAGATTGTAGAAAAAAATGCACTGATATTAATTATATTCCACTTTATAAACTAAACTGGCCTCAAATGGTGTCTAGTCAGCAATGTAATGCCAACAGTCTCACAGGGGAATCTGCTGACTGGGTCATTTTGCTCCAACTTCTGCATGAATAGTCACCGCTTTGGTTCACAGTCACTACCAAAACACAGCTCTGCAGGCTTAAGGAGTGAATAAGAGAGATCAAGTTGCATTTAATCACTACCCAAACACTAATGACAAAGGAATGTAGAGGATGATGTGGGGTGTTTATAGTTCAGTGGTTTCCACTAGACGAGAAGACTAACCCATTCGGGAAAACAAACTATTTAAATAACTGTTTTTTACTTCTTTTTACTTAAGTCTTTTATTTTAACAATTGAAGAGTTATAAGTGGTAACTTTATTGTGTTCTTCAGATCCTTGTTACAACTTCCGTTGCAAGCGTGGAAAAACATGTAAACTGAATGCAGATGGTAAGCCAAGCTGTGTGTGCCAGGTACCATCAGCTTGTCCATCAAACATAAATGAATTTGACCGCGTAAGTATGTTTAATCTGTTAATGTCTCGGTTTGGAAGCTTGACTTTTGTTTATATTGACAAAGTTGTTTCCATTTAGGTTTGTGGGACAGACAACAAAACATATGATACATCATGTGAATTGTTTGCAACTAAGTGCAACTTGGAGGGGACCAAGAGAGGCCAGAGACTTCATTTGGACTACTCTGGTCCATGCAAATGTAGATCAGCCTCTTGTTATATATGTTTATGTAACAATGTTTAACTTTAGCTTACAAACTTTAACTATTTTCTTTCTTGCTGTCTATCCTGGTCTTCAGTAATACCACCATGTGTGGAAACAGAGTTGCTTCAGTTTCCTCTACGAATGAGGGATTGGCTGAAAAATGTGCTGTTGCAGCTCTATGAGCAGGATACCGCGTCACCTGGCTTCCTCACCCCAAAACAGCGTTTTAGAGTAAGACAGAAAACTCAGATAATTACTTGTATATTGAAATTCATCAATTGTTGCATCTGGGATTCTCAAACATCTATGGCCTAAATGTTAAATAAAGTTTAACTATACATTTAAGGTTTAAATATGTAAGCAAGCCTGAGAGGAAATTTACCTCAGAAAACCCCCAGAAGCTGCAGATGAAAGTAATCATATTCTTTATCCAGGAACTGGTTGTTTGTGATCAATTAGTTTTGTATGATGAAAAAAGGAGCTGTTTGTTATTTTGGATTCTAAGTGATGAAAACCATACTACTTTGCATGCTCTATAGGTGAAGAAAATCTTTGAGAATGAGAGGCGCCTTCATGCTGGAGATCACTCCATTGAACTGCTTACACAGGACTTTGAGAAAAACTATAACATGTATATCTATCCAGTACACTGGCAGTTTGCTCAGCTTGACCAGCACCCTTCTGACAGGTACGTTCTAATATATTGCATTGAGACTAATCTAAAAATGCTGTTGCTGGTTTTAGAAACCAAAGCAAATACAGATCAGTCAAATAATTACACCGTGCATTCTAACGGGAGACTTCCCACTCTGTAAATGTGGCCTGACTTTTAATAGATTACTGATAGATATTAATTATTTATCTTTAACTGCCATGCATGGAAATTATTGTAGAGAAAGAATGCATATCTTTTACTTAAGTATGGTAAGTACCCTAAAAGAAGTACTGCATTGAAATATTATGTGTATTGTTACAAAATTTGTGATCAGAAATTTGTAAAAGTGCTCAGTGCAGAAACAATGTACAACAATTTCCTTTTAAGTTATAATCACAACGACTCAAAAGTAACATGGATTTACTGGTTTACTGGCTGAAGTGGAGCTTATTCTGAATATCTTTAAGATTGGGACTTCGGATAACTTTTTTTACCATTATTTTCTCTAGTGATCACTTAAGGCATCTGAAAATAGTCAGATATGTTCTTTCAGATGTATGAAACAATTCCATTTCAGTCAAGGTCTTACATTTTTTCAGGAACATAAATTTTAATCAATAGATAGCTAAAACTTTCCCACATGGTGAAATAAAATATTCAGTAATGTTATTAAGTAAAGGGTTAAAAGTACAATGAAAAAAAGGTGTACTTTTTTTGTACATTGAACTATCCATAAATTTAATGATACACATGTCTGGCATATAAAGGCAAATAACAGTAATTGTGTACACTGCATGTAAACAACAGCCGCTCTTTGCTCACTCTTTCTCACTCTCTATGCAGGTACTTGTCTCACTCAGAGCTGGCTCCACTCCGGGTCCCCTTAGTGCCGATGGAGCACTGCACCTCTCTCTTCTTTCAGGAATGTGATGCAGACAAAGACAAGCAGGTGTCCTTTAAAGAGTGGACCTCCTGTTTTGGTATCAGAAATGGTGAGAGAAGCATTGCATTTTAAAAATGTTACCTGATAGCTGTACAATATCATTAAGAAAATCCTTAAATATGTAAGAAACTTTCCAGCTGTGTGGTTTAGCATTTAAACAGGCTAAATGCCTTGTATTTGCCTTCAAAGAATATGACCTCTATTGGTTGTGGCAGTAACCCCAGGTGAATTCTAAAACCTGAAGGTAACAGATGCATCAACAATCAGAGAAATGTGTGTTGGTGATGCACAGATTTTAAAAATATTGTATTTAATCATAATACTTCAGGAAAAACAGAGCTGAACTTGCATCGCGGATGTATTAATGTGCAAAATGATACTGTGCCATCCATCTGGCCTTGCTTTGTTTCTACACATCTGTCTGTTTTACATTTGGTTAAATAAGGAAGTATTTCTGAATCATAGTGTTGCCATGCTCCATTTATTGGGCCGTATTTACTATTTGCCATTACAGGGCATAACAGCAAAGGTCGATGACAAAAAATGTTGCATATAAAAACTATTTTTTTTTTGGCATTTGCCCATTTATATTTATTTGCCAGGGATCAAACAGCCTAAATAACCTTTTTAAATGATAGCAGTTGTGTGTAATATTTATATTTGGATTAACTAATTGACTATAAACACTATGTAATGATAATGCACCTTAATTCTACCCAACCTTTGTCTCCACAGATGATACGGATGTCAACCTGCTTTTCTGAGATTTTTTTTTTACCTCCTCACCCACTCATCTGCAAGCTTACAGAAGCCATTCTCTTAATCATCAGGCTGTTGAAATATTACACACAATTACAGCTAAAAAATGATTTGACCTTCTTTATGAGACAAATGTTGACTATTATTACTGTTATCTTGTGATAGAGAAAGCTTTGACATTTCAGTTCTTGACCTTTATTCTAGTTTAGGATGATAGAATAGTTTATTAGAATGTAGTAGAGTTATCTCAGAAACTGTTTTCTAATTCATTCCCAACTTGAGGAAAGTTTATCACAGCTTTTTAATAGAAAACATGTCGTACAGCACTGCTTGAAAAGAACTTTTACTTGTTTGAGTGATGTATGCCTGAATTACTCTATAAATCAATACGATTTAGTTAAACTTCAAACTGCTTATACTGCTGTAAACCAATAAAAGTTGTTTAACTTGGTAGCCAATCCTGAAAATATTTTGTGATCTTATATTTCATCATAGCACTAATTAACACATGATAAATAAAACTTCACTTGAACAATTAGAATATTTATGCACACCTTGTCATTATTGATGAATTGTGTTTCTTTAATATTCAGAAATAAAGTCCTTGGCAGCAGCAATGGATTTGAAAGTGCAAGTCACTCCTACATGGTTTTGGTTTGCCACTTAATCCTGAATAATGACCCTCCATAAGGCAACAATGCAAAAAATAGCTTAGTCATAAAGATTACACTAAGTTGTTGTTTGAGGTAAAGTGTTGCTTTCTGATTGGACCTCTGTTGATCGCTGAATCTGATGCTCTATATAAGTAAAGCAAGAAGCAGCTGTTCAGTTGTCTGCAGCCTGCTGTCTCTCAAACATGTCCTGCATACTGTGGGTTATCTTTCAGATGCTGGCTATTGTGGTGGAAGGTGGTGTGTCTTCAGGAAGTGCTGAGGCACTTCTTAAAGGGGGAGCCAATAACAATGGAAAAGCAGCAGCAGCAGCAGCTGGAAATGGTGCTAATGCTGGGGCTCAAAATGGGATTCCACTGATTGGTGAACCCATTGTAGGACGGCTGGTTCAACTTGGTGGGTCATTGTTCATCCAGCCTGTTGGGAACCCTTTAGGTCAGCCTCCACTGCAGCAGCTAACTCCCATTACAGCTCTTCAGCAAGGTGGGACCATTCCTGGTGGAGCCAATGGAAATCAACAGGGGCTGATGGCTCAGCAAGCTGGTGGTGGTATGCTGTTTGTGGCTCTGCCACAGAATACTGTTGGAATAAACCCTCAACCTGCCGTGCTGACTCATGGCCAAGTGCAGATGATCGCCGTGGCTGGGCCAAATAACCAGCAGGGTGCTGCCGGCGTTGGTGGAACGCCAATAGGAGGAGTGAGATTTCTGCGTTCAGTGGCAGCTCGTCTCAGAACACCGTCTCCCTCGATGAAGACTACAGCTGCTGAAGAGGAGGAGGAGGAAGAATTTTCTGGGATGGACACAAAGGAAGAACAGCTGTAATAGGACCACACAGATCTGACAGATGTGTTATAATTTATCCCTATGTCTTGCTTACAGACCCAGTTACTGGCTGGTCATACTTATATCTTGTACCTTATCATGTCATCTTAACTAGTAAACAATAAACTATTGAAAATTTGAATGACCTCATTTGTTTCTGTATTTAACACACACACACACACAGACAATATTTGTTATCCAAAATACATCTTAGAACATTTAACATTGAATAAAATCAACTACCATTATAGGTGGAGTTCTGGAGATTGCTGTTATTTTCTTGTGTAGACTGGTAAAAATATACTGGAACATCTATTTACAGTTCACTGCCAGCTTGAGACATGGTAATTTGGGGCTCCAAACTTGAAAACATTTCAGAGATTTACATCATTGCTCAGTTACTCAAGTTCCCAAATCCTGTTGATTAAAGCCTGTGCTACAGCAAAATATAAGGAACTCTAATCTGATCTTTTAACTTAGTAATAAAGGAAATAATTAGATTCCCATCCATAAATATTATGTATCATATTATACATAAATAAAGACAATAAATGATACTAAACTGGTATAGCATGAAGGTGTATAATTAAAGCTCCAGTGTAGACATGCCATGTGGTGTTTACCTGGTTTGCTGTGGGCTTCCCAGACAGACTTGGCATGAGACAAAGTACTAAACCAACCACCCAATGAGTGTAATTGTTCTAAAACTGTTGAAAAAAAGTGCAGATTAAACATGTTGCACTGTGCCCGCTTCGGTCTGCCTTAAGACTTGTGCAGAGGAAGGTCTGATTCAGACAATCACAGCCTCATGGCAAAATAAATCAGGCCACCATTTATGTCAGAGGAAAATGTTTTAACTTTGTTTTATTTGCTGTCCTGCCTTCCTTAAGGTTCTAACTCAACTTCTGACTTCAGTGAAAATGATTTAGTTAAGTCTCTCCATATCCCCATTATCACCAATTTACTATTCAACATTAATGGAATATGCTGTTCTTAATGATATTGTCTCTTTGAAGATTGTCAGTGCATGTTTTTGGCTGCTTTACAGTGCAGTCTGAGTTTTTGGAGCTGGACTGTGTGAAATGTGTTGGAGCAAAACATGTTTTTTCTGCAGTAATGTCAGAATGTTCTCACTTTGGACAAATTCTTACTAATCTAAATCTATTTTATAAATAATCTAACTAAACTAATTCTAATTTAATAATCTAATTATTAATAATCTAAAAAACTAATATAATAATCTAATTATAATAAACAAATCTAAATAACTAATAAAATCTATTCAAACAAGGCAAGGATAAAGAGAAAAATGTCTCTTAAACATAACCTTTAGAAAGTAGAGGAAAACTATACATCACCTCATGTATATGCCATGTGTTTATTACTTTTCTCACTGTTACTGTTATCCATTCATCAATCCATTCTCCATTGCTTATCCGAGGTTGGGTCAGGGCAGCAGCCTAAAGAGGGAAGCCCAGACTTTCCTCTCCCCAGCTACATTCACCAGCCATGTAACTGTCTTTTGCACAAATTCATCAGATAAAAAAACTGAACTAAGTTTGCTTACATCAGGTCTGTGCAGCAAAAAGCCAGGTTTGAAAAGCGTCCAGAGTTAAATAATGTTAATAAGAACAAGAAAAGATGATGCTTTCTTTTTTTCTTAAATGAGTAATTAGCATACTTGTGCAGGGTTTGACGTTAAACTTTGCACAAGTAAATAATTTACTTGTAAATAATTTATCACTCATTGCGGTCCTCCAAACTGGGAAACTGGAAAACAAAATTCAGACTCTTCTTAACACCAAATTATAGACATACATACTGTATGTCTATTGGCTGTTATCCTCGATTTTAAGTTTATTTTTTATGTCAAAATCATCAAATAATGCATTTTGTACTCTTTATTTTATATTATACATCATTAAACAGCCTGGAAGAAACATTCAGGGTAATGAATATATTTTTGGGCTTTCTGGATAATTTCTTATACTCTGGGCTCGGCTAAAAGATTGTCTTTCATTTCTATTTTTACTTTTAAATTTGGCGTTAATGCTTTAAAATAATTCTTCTGTGCAAAAGCAACCAATATGTATAAAAAAGTATTGAAAATATTTCCTGAATAACTGTGGTTTCAAATGGTCTTACTCTGAGCTATGTCTTATTACATGTTATGATCCCAATAAGTTTAAAGTTCAGAAAGTATCCTACTTGTCCCGGGTTAGGAGGAATTTAGTAGCAAAACACACTGGATTCTGAACATTTCACAAGGATTTGAAGCACTCTACAAATAAAGTTAAATATCAAGATTTTTTTAGGACAGAGCAGCAAACTATATTAAAATTTGTACTCAAGACATGAATGCTATTTCCAGTCAGCTGTTTTTCTTGACATAACACCCACCAACCCACCCCGAAAGAGTGCATTGTTTGCTATTTTTGATTCAGATTATGTTCGTCATGACAAGATCTACAAAAGCACCTGATGATGTCACTTGTTTTCCTCCTGTAACTGCAACCCGCAAGATTTAAAGGGTTTATAGTGATTTTAAGTTGGTAGCATCCACAGACCTCCACAGACCCACCTAAAGACACTGAATCACTCGGTTATTTTTTTGTGGTCACTCAGCTGCATTGAGAACAATGTGAGATGACTGAACATGGTTAAATTGTTAAAATATGACAGAAGATGGCATTACTATTCCTTAAAGCTTGTATTGTTTAAAATGAAGATGTCATGTCATGTTCCCGTGACACACAGGTGACAAACATGGTGTTTGAAAAGGTCAGGCTCCTCTCTAATTGGCTGATAATAATCTCTGGGACTGATAAAAAGGTGTTGTTAATACAGTGAGATACAATTTTCCTCCAATATTTGAAACAAGAGCATTTTTCACAGGTTTCAAGCTGCAAAATGAAGTTTCTTCTCTTTGCTGCGTTCATAGCAACTATTTCCTGTGTGAGTACACTCTATTTCCAAAACTGCACGTGTGTTTTTCAATTTGCTTTGTAACATCTTTTCTATTTATTCTTACAGGTCAATGCAGGCAAGGTAAGTTGAATCAGCTTCTAAATTTCTGAATATAGCACAATGATCCAAATAATGTCTAAGCCAGCATGAAACAATTTCCCCTTTGTCCATGAAGACGGCAAGACTTTTGGCTGCTATGAATGCAGGACTGCTCAATGGAATGATAGGTGGAGGTCTGAACCCAGCTCTGATGGCTGGTGGTGGAGTGGGTTTCATTGGGCAGCCCCAGTTTGCTCAGGTCAGTCCCGGTCATTATTTTAAATTTAATAGAAAATCATGTTAAAAAGTCATCCACTGTGTCATTGGTGTAAAATAGCAACAACAAAGTGCACTTTAATCTTACAGTTTGTACCTGGAGTTCCTGCCCTCGGGTTTCGAGCTCCTGTTCCTAATGTGATCCCTGCAGCAGCAGTCAACGGAGTTAGTTTGGCTCAAATTATTGTGGTCATAATGGAACAAAACTCACATAATGTTGTTTTTGGCTATAACACAAAGATAAGATGGAAAAAGTGACGATTTCTGTATTTGTTGTTCACTACCAGTTTCCTTTCATGGGTGTTCCACAAATGGCTCAGATGAATCCTCCTCAGCAGCCTCAGATGGTAACCATAACAACACTAAACTCATGCAGTATTTTTTTCTTTAAAGAAAAAGACTGAGAACAAAGTAGCATTGTTTCTGTATTTTTTTGTTTACTACAAGCTTCCTTTTATCGGTGTTCCCCAAATGGCTCCAATGAATCCTCCTCAGCAACCTCAAATGGTACCCACTGGTCTTTTCCTTTCTTTTCTTCATTACTGTTTAGCATGTTATGTTAACAGTCACTATAATCCCTCAATTTTCATCTGGTGCATCTTTGTTTAGGGGATGGCAGGTGGTGCTATGCAACAGCAGTCTCCGCTTGTGCCTGATCCAATCGCGAGATTCAGGGTAGGGGATGATGAATTCATATTCGCATGATTACGATGCAAAAATTAAATAAAACTCACTTTTAAAAGTTGCTCTGTCTTTCTCCAGCGCCAGATTGTAAAATCTGAAAACGCCCTGAAATCTACTGTGGATACTCAGGTGAGTTATGTTCTAATTATGTTCTAATGTATTAGCTAAAGCCATACACACTGTTTCTTTGGTGTGTGTTTGTTTGTGCGTTTGTGTGAGTTTTAGCCTGTATTGTTAGAAGGAGGACTGAGGTCTAATTTAATGATTTAGTTTGGTAATTTTATTGGTATTGATACTTATTAGTATTTATTGTTTTGTATAGTGAGCCTGAGAGAACTCCAGGGCACATATATTTTATTGCTTTGGTACTTGTAACTTGAACTTGAATTGCTATAAACAACTAAAAAAAAGCCCTAATCATTAATGTCTTAATTTTGTTCTCAGATTCCTGCTCCTGAGTCAACAACAGTGCCCCCATGTAATGAAGACAATAATCGTCAGAATTAACATCATATCTCAAATAAGACATGCGATTTATTTCTGCATACAAAACATGATGAAGCAAGCTACACTACTGTGCTTAACGCATAAATGTATGGAGCTATTGCAGTTAAAATCAAATTTCATGTTTGCTTTCTAATAAATCAATTTTGCTCAAAATAATAGCTGTTTGTCTTCTCTCAAGTTAGTTTTAGTAGCAAGGAAATCTTATTTCTTTGTAGTGCTTAGTGTATAAATTCCAGAGGATCTCTGCTGCCATCTAAAGGTGAGTGAGCTGCAAAGCGCTCACTGATTTACAGAGTATAACTAGTTTGTGGATAAAATTCAGAACTGCACACAAATCTCCACAACAATAAATTAAACACAACAACAAAAGATGTATAACAGACATAAGCCATATATCTAAGAGCTGGGGCCATTCATCAGTATTTGCTCTTGACAGCATCAAATCTCATGAAATTATACAAGAAAACCTTCTGAAGTTTCGGCAATGTTTCTTGTAAATATGGGATCAAAGCTCAAATGCTCTGTAGTACTGAGAGCAGGTACATGTTTAAGCTGAGGTAGCTCAAAACTTGTTTTGCCCAGCAGCCTATATGATTTCTTGGTGGTTGTGCTGAGCTCATCCCAGCTGCAACTAGACAAGAGGCAAAGTACGCTGTGGTCACGTCACATTTTCCCCTTTACATATGTATGTATGGAAAAAAGGAAGGATAGATGGATAGATCTACTAAATAAAGACTAATAATGATCTCTATTGTAGCTTGGTTTTCCCTCAGAGCTACAGGAAATCATAGACAATCATAGAAGAGTCCTATCTTAGTGTTAAAGCATTGTGAAATAGAACTAAGTTTTTCTACTATAGCAAATACATTTTTAAAATAGTTTTATCAGCTACTCTACTGGAGTTAAACAATGAAAGATGCTAATGAATAGAGCTGCATTGCATTTATGATTTCTTTCTCAAAAGCACACAATCCACGAACTGTTGCCTCAGATCTCCCACCACAAATGAGCATAAACCAGACACCACAAATCATTTTACAGTGTTCTTTTCAAGCACCAAACAACAAAAGAAACATAATTTATTCAATATGGTACTAGCACAACTGAAATGTAGAAAACTTATTCCTCATATTGTACATGCTGGTTTAGTGGCAACCCTTTGGTTCATAATGGTCACTGCAGAGGACAGCTACTAAAATGGCATTTCAGTTTTGAGGCATCGGTTTCTATGGTGGAGCTGTATATTAGCCTCTTGAGTGCTATCTGTTACCAAATTCTGCTGCTGCTAAAATTGCCATGAATCCAAGATTTGGAAGTTGCCCTAGCCAATTACTGCTACTATTTAAGTCAATCCCTTCATGTTGGAAAAGCCACAGTGACTCTTTTGGCTGTGTGCCACTATATGTTACATAGTGCCACCTAGTTATGTAACATGTAGTTATGCTAGTATATACCATACAGCAATGTGGTACATAGTGGCATCCTCCAGCAAAGAAAAAGTGGAAGACCCTGCACAAGATGTCTGTGTCCCTAACTCACCGAGATGAAAAATGCAAACAGATTTTATGATGCTGAGTGCACATGCAAGACCAAATACATCTGCAAGCAATGCTACTGTGCCCTCATGCTTTGCAAACTTGTGTACAGCCAAGGTGTGATGAACATAAGAGTGCTCACAGATAAAGAGATTAAAATGTCAGTTTGTGTTTTCTTCCAACAGGCTAATATAAGGGTAACAGAGTCCTACGTCCTTATAGGACTGTGAAGACTCACAACACTTTTTCTCCAGCAAGAGATGGTTTGACACATTTAGGTGTAAGTTTCACCACTGAGTGTCATTGGCTTTCTTATTCAGGCCTAAACATTGCACCTATACAGGGTTGAAATGTCCAAAAAATGTTCAAATGTTTTAAAAACATTAAAAGAAACAAGTTTTTACATTTACAATAAAATACAAATTAGTTCCTTTTTATAGTAAGTTCTCAATGTTTTATGTTGAGTGCTCAGGTGCATGTAGTCCAACACGTCTGTAGCTTTATGAAAAAAATTCCTCTTTTTGGCAAAAATAAAGTTAGACTTTATTTGAATGTCCTGAGAGGAATAAAAACACTTTAGCAAGGAAAAATGCATATTAAAGCAACCACCATATACACCAGAGTGATTGTACAATCAGTCCAGCTTCGCTGTTGCGACTTTTCTGAATTGTTTACTCGTCACTTTCAGACTAACAGTCAACCGTTTGTAGGGATGGTTTACTAATTAGAAGCTAACATCTGTCTGAGCACGATGAAAAACCTGTGACAAATGTCTGTTCATAAGCTCCCAGCTCCTATTTTTCTTCTTTTTTCTCATGACACGTTGAAAATCTTGTTGACCATAATGTCTCATAATTACACACCAAATGTTCAAAAATGTACATATACTTTATATTTGGGAAAATATTAAAAGCGTGTTGTGCAAGTTACACTAAAAGTATAATATTCTGATTACAAACAAAAAACAAAAACAAACAAAACAAAACATTTGTAATATGGTGTTTGTTTGTGAAAAAAGTACAAAGTTTAGATTAACAACCTCAGACTTGTGAACAACCTGACAGAGAGCATGACATAGTGTTTAGAGACATGACTTACACTTAATGACATACTTACTAGTTTTGTGTTGTCAGTGTCTGGGTTTGCTACCACAAGAAATGTCCGTCACTCTGACCACATATTGTCTGGATGAGTTGTTGGTGGACTTTAACAACCTGCACATAGAGAATTTAAAAGGCCTGTGGACAAGGTAAAGGAGGCAGAAACAAGAAGAGAGCGAGAGAAGAGAAATGGTGAGAGAAACTTGTAATGATTATTGTGTCAGTGAATGTTTCTCCGGTCTCGGTATGAATAAGTTTAGGCAAATTATATGAACTAATGGCATGTTTCTACTTACTGCAGGACACCATGAAGCTGCAAACTGCCTTTCTGCTGATTTGCATCATAAGGACAAGTTTTGCTTTGCCTGTGAGTTACATCTTTATGCTTTATCACATGTACATTTTTGTGTGATCTCAAATTGCAGATAAATAATTGTTCATGTTTTCCTTACAAAGGTGCAGATTGGAATTATTGCAAGCAATAGCAATGAGGTAAATCACTGCTTAAGTTTTCATGTCTAGAGGATGCCTCTGCAGACACAGTTTGTCATTATTTAAATGCATAATATGGAGAGTAATATTGATCACCCTATTCAACAATTTTTGTTTAGATCTTAAGACTCAATGGATTACCGGTCACAACTCTGGGACAAAATCCGGTATGGGCTATGCACAAAAACCCAAAACAAACCAAAAGATTAACAAGAAAAATAACAAAATACATTTAAAAACATGTCAATTTTCTGTATTTATTTTATATGTTTGCTATGGAAAAAATATAAACTGATCAATATATCATTTCTTCTCTTCTCTATCCCAGTTTGTTCTGCAGCAGCAGCTGCCTGAGATACTGTTCACCCCACAGATGGTGAATATGAACCCTCAATTGCCAGGTCCTTTTGGTCCCCAGGGGCCCCAGCTATTGTTCCCCAACCAGGGCAACCAGTTCCCACCTGTGTTTGTTCCCAACGGCCAACAAGAACAACCTGGACCCCAACAGGATCCCAACAACCCTAAAGTGCTGCAGGATGCACAAAACACCATGCAGGTAGGAAAAAAACACAAAAGGATGACAATAACATCAAACAATTACAATGTAATACTACTGCAACTATTACAAGGATCCTCACAGTCACAGGAGGTGATAACTGTATTTGAATCTTCTTCAGATGCATCCAAACCTTCTGTATCCATTTTCTGGATATCCACAGCTTCACAGGCAGCAGGTATGGAGTCCAATAATCTCATGTGATCACCATTGTTAGATTGTTTAGTAGCTCATCACTATTTAATCTTTTCTGTCTTCTACAGGGCTGGCCTTACTTTGTTCCACCTTTTGGCTATCCCCAGCAGAGGAATACTGCAGTGCTACAGCCCAACAATGGGCAACAGAACCTGGACAGAACCACACAGAGACCACAACTCCCGCTGCAGGTCTGACACAAAAAGATAACTTTGATATAAAGACATCATTTTTCAGGTTCTTTGCGGATACTGATTTAAAAAAACAATGCAAAACAAACAACTAAAAAAACCAAACAAAATCTTTCATTATTTTGAATAAAATCTTCAGCAGCTATTTTAACAGAAACTACCTAGCACAGACGATTTTAGTGATCAAAGTAAAGCAAACTCATGGTAAAACATTCACGATTCTCTAAAAGATTAAATGGATTAACATCAGAGATGTTCTGTGAAGCACTTCTGCCACTTTGAATTATTGCTAGAGCTGCTACAAACAGTGACGCTCAAAAGCATGGCTTAAAGATAATAACACACCCGCAGGTATTGAGTCACAGTGTGGACTGTGTGGCAATTACATGTCTACCGTTCTGACCTCTGTCTTCTCAGCAAATATTTAAGGCTTCTAATTAATTAGTGTTGTTGCGCTGCTGGTGCTAACATAATTTTTCTTCATATTTGTTTGTGACATTATTGGATAGTTGTGAATAAGTTTACTCTTTAAGTTGTGTTATCTAATTTTTATGCATATCTCCTGATAACAGCAGGGTTCCAAGCCAAAGCTGCAGACAGATAAGGTGAGGTTTTTCTTGCCTCCCTAAGTGAATCTACAAAGTAAGAAAAGAGATAAATTGGAATAGTAATTTCTAACATCTGTTTCTTTTCTTTTTGTACCTTTTTCTAATTATGACCTGTCTAAGACATGGCTTGCTGGCACACAGAGAGAATCCACCACAATTCCTCCTGATCCTCGTGGTGACACAACTGGTCCTGGAAATGATGAGGTGGGATTTTAAAGCCTTTACATTCAGCTCACATTCCAACACAGTATCATCTCTGTGACATTGTGTGTGATAATCCATTTTTCTCTTCTCAGGGTAACTCCAACTTCCCCTTCCTGTTTGAACCTTAGATGTTACCTGGGAAACAACAGCCGGTGTTGAAACAGACACTCATTTGAGTGCGTTTGCCATAAACTGACTGAATCTTGCCCTTTGTTTTTACAACATGTTCAATAAAAAGTTCTGGATTATATAAAAGTAGTTGTTAATTTCTTTATATGTAGATTTCTGTAGAAAAAAATCGACCAAACTACTATATCTTTAAAAATAATCACAGCAGTTTCAGAATGAAACGTTCAAGTTTGAGACAAGAGAAATGAATGAGTGTTGTCCACACTGAGTTACTTTTGGTCCTTCAATGTCTTCATTGGACAGCTACTTCTAAAAATATATTCTTCACCAAGAATAAATAAAAAATGGTAAAAAAAATCCTCAATTTAAAAGTACATTTAAAACAGAAACATCAATAAAATAAAGTTTACTTAAAGTTTGATTTCAAATAACAACCAAACAAAATGAAAAACAACATCACACAAACACACTCACACACACACTCACACACACACACACACATTACACGTTTTAATTTTGTTACTTTTTCCTTCTCAACCCATCTAATTGATTGATATTTGATTTTTTATTTTAAACCAAGGTGTGTGTGTGTGTGTTTTGTCATGATGTGAAGATTATGACATACTGATGTTTGTGGAGAGACATTTAGGGATCAACATTCCAGGCTTCATCATGCATAGGAAAGGCAGATTTACCTGGAGTTTTATTTTTCTTTACTATTTTCAAATGTAAATACAATCAAGAGTACAACATGCAAAATGCTTGCATAGGTTAAACCAAACGCAGCCTTTCCGTTCTTTGTTTTTCTCAGCAAACTGATGGAGACCATTTCTCCACGAGATCACGACATGTCCAGGCAGCTAATTAGTTGATACAACACAGAAATAGACCACTTACACAAGGTTCTCTTTCGCAATATTATGGACAAATAATCAGACAGAATAATGCAATTCTATGTACTTCTGAACAAGTTTCATTACTTTCTTCACTTTAAAATTCTGTGGACCTAAATGAGCCTTCAGTCACATACCTTTAGTATCATTCACATATGTGACCCAAGGCTGTGCAGTCTGTGTTTGAGGGCTATTGTTGGATACCCCTGCCCTCAGTTAAAATTGTACCTGTTTATAATGTTTATTTCCTTTTGCATTAGAGTAAAACACTTTGTGATTATTAATTTTTAAAAGTGCTTAATAAAAATAAATCTTACCATTATCATTTGTGTACTTTGGTACATATATAATTTCACAAGGGCAGGCAGTTTGCAGCATGTCTTACCACTGCTGACTAATATACACCCTGGACAAACAAGAACCAGACAACCAGGCACACTCATGATGATGGTTAATCTAGTTTTGCATATAGATTTCATGCATACCTTTGTTTTAAAGGAGATATCCTGGGTATATGGAAAATTTCCACATAGGTGCCACCAGGAACGAAACTTAAACAAAACCCAGAGTCACTGCTATTTTCACAGCATTTTTTGGACATATGATGTTGTTAAGACAAGGATGAGCTTAAAAACAACTCACAAGTTACACTGGGTGTAACCTTCAAAACCACTAATCCACTTTATTTGTAATAGGAAGACCAGGTACAGTTTACTGGTTTAATAGATTTAGGTAAACAGATCTCTTACGAAAGCTCTTGACAAATCTTACATACTGATGCATGTAGCTTTTTAATTTCAAGTATTTAGCTGCACCTCAAAAGGTGGAGGCAGAAAATTTCTTCATCAATGCTGTTTCACAACAGTTTTCCTTCTGCGTCTGTATTTAAGAGCGATTCAACCTTCAGATCTACACTAAAACAATCCCCTTGTCTGTTTGTGACAAAGAGTGCTGAAGCCGTGACGAGTTCGAGGTAAATATGTGACTTTTAAGTGTTTTATGTATGGATGGATGCTTTATTTACAGATTTTATTCAAACTTGAACCATTTTTTCATCAAAGAAGTTTAAATCTATTCTTGATATGTATTTTCTGTGAGAAGAAAGATATTTTCAAGTGATAAATTATATTTCTTTTACAACAGGTGTGATCACTGAAACCATGCTGAAGGTAGCGCTTGTTCTTGGATGCCTCCTGAGCCTCATTGTGGCTCAACCTGTAAGTGATATATTATCTTAAATCGATATCCTCATCGGTGATTACATGTGTTATTGCATTTGTTTTGGTAATGCATATCATGGGGTGATATCAGATTTGTTAACTAGTATTTATTTCTTTTCTTTTGGTAAAATAAAGTTGGAGCAGGAGCGATTTGTTGGCTCTAGGTCAAATGAGGTGGAGCAGGAGCGATTTGTTCGCTCTAGGTCAAATGAGGTGAGTTTATTCTGTCTTCTACAAAAAAAAAGCTATAAATGAACACCAACCTTAACTGTGTCTTAATAACAACAATTCTGATTTTCTTGAAGTACCGGTCAAATAACAACTCACTGCTGACCCAGCTCCTCCTCGCGCTCATCCAAAGAGCTCTGACAACTACAACTACAGCTGCAACTACTACGACCACAGTTGCCACCACTACAAAAGCTCCATAAAGTATCATCCAAAATGGAACTAATGTTTTAAACAACTTCTGAATAAATTCAGCTTGATTGATTGAATTGAGAAGTCATAAATCTTTTAATCTTCAGATACAAAATAATAAGTTTTATCCATACTGCTTTCATGATAGCAAATGAAATGGTCAAACATGGATTTTAAAACCTGTTATTGTCTTTAGTATCTGCTAAATAAAATGCAAGTGGAAAAGGAAACTGGGATTGACTCTGTCTTTTGGACCTGTGATGGACTGCTGACCCTTATGTATTGTAGACCTACGTCTTCCTTTATAGAGATACGTTTTATCAGTACAGACAGAAAAACCACAAGTGCACACTAATGCTTGAGGTTAATCTGAAACCCCAATTACACCAAAGTACATGAGGAAAAACAAGCTCTCAAGGGAAGAGCAATTTAAAAAAAATTTGTCCACACATTAAATAAACTAATAAAGCAACATAAAACAAACATGGATGCCATTTACACACATTGCTATGTCTTTCTATCAGCTGTTCTGTATTTCTGTAATTCAATATTGGAATGAATAAGCATAACATGTTCAGATTAATTCCCTTCGTTTTAATAGAGTTGGGTCTGATACAGCTGGTTATGTAGCATTTAGGCTTTAACTGATAAGAGTTAAAAGAGCAGAGCCACATATAACAGATCTTTACAAGAAAGTTATTAGGGTCTGACAAATGATTTTAGGAGGAAGAAGATTGTCATTCCACAAGCTACTCAATGAGTCTTTTATTCATGAAAGCAATAATAACTCTTTTAATAAAATGCCATCTGTGACCATGAAAAAAATGCATGGGAACTGTCATGTTTTTGCCTCAACAGGAACTGTTAAACTAGCTCTGATTAATGTGATAGTAACCTAGCTTCTGGATGGTATCCCTCAATGCCTACGATCCCAATCCAAGTGCAATATCAACTAACCATGACATAGAAATTGAAAAGTACCTGCATCTAAGACGCACACCCACTTTAGCTTAAAAAGAATACTGAAACTTTTTAAAGAAAACATTTGAGAATGTTAATGGAAAAATACTTTATTAATCTCAGAGGCAAATTCTACATTGTAGTCGTTTTTTTTCAAATACAAAAATAATTAATTAAGGGTTTTGTTCTTGAGGCTGATGCTGCTCGAATGATCTTCTGTAGCTCTCAGTCCAACATCTGATTTGAACAAGCCTCTAACCTAACACACTCAGTTCTTTCATCACTGCGTCGTGGAGAGGGTGTGAAGAATCCTCCATCATCTTCATCAGCTTGTGCACTATTATTTTCGGACAATCAGCTCCAGCAGCTCCAGAGTTACTCCAAGCACAGAACCAGCTTTCTTGATCAGTTTGTTGATTCTCTTTAAGTCTCTGGTTCTGATGCTGCTGCCC
>JBAMHV010000004.1:7986256-8000628 GCA_037177535.1 Pseudomugil gertrudae | reverse complement strand
CCCCGCCGCAAGCCCAGCATCCACCCAGGAAACGGCAAAGAGAGGTCCCAGCCAGAGCCCCCCACAGTCAGGGGAAATGAGCCCTAGTGGGCCCAGGTTGGGAATCGCAGACCCCCCCAGGCACCGGCCGCCCAGGGCAGGCAGAGCATAGGCCCAGGACCCCAAGCATCCGAAGGAGACACCCCACCCCCACCCCATAGGCAGAGAAGCCAATCAGCCCCCACGAGGGGCTAGGGCCCCCAGACCGCCACCACACCCCAGTGCACCAGATGCACGCCCCAGGAGTCATCCCCATCCACACATTCATCCATACACCCAATTATCCAATCAATCCACACCACCCCTCCCCCTGCACACACATACACAAATACACAACAGCGAACATTTTATTTTCAAATATGGAGAAATCTTGTGCAGGTAGTGTGGTTCACTCTGTTGAAAGCTGTTGTTTTGTTTTATTTATAGACTTTACTGCTTATGATGAGATTATCCTACATCAATACAGATGCTGGGACCCGGCCCCCATTGCTCCGATGACTATGGGCACTACTGTTGCTTTCACCCTCCAGGCCTTCTCCAGGTCTTCCTTGAGGCCTTGGTACTTCTCCGGTTTCTCATGCTCCTTTTTCCTGATATTTCCATCATTGAGGATGGATATATCGATCAATACGGCTTTCCTCCACTGCTAATACATGATCACTATGTCCGGTTGGTTGGCCACCACCATCTTATCTGTCTGGATCTGGAAGTCGATCTTAGCCCACTCATTCTCCACCACCTTGGGGGGTGTTTCCCACTGAGACTTAGGGGTCTCCAGTCCCATATACTATGCCGTCTACTACTAGATATGTGTGGTCATTCTGAGCCCATTTTTTTTTTTGTTCATAATGGGCAATTTACCTAAGGGAATCTTCTCATTTTCACAGCTTGAACACAAAAATGAAGCAATTTACAATGAAAACCAAAATGTGAGTGCACTTTATCCCAGTGCCATTCCCGTGGGTGGCAGCTTGCATGCTTTGGGTATTCCTGCAAGATTGCAAGAATACCAGGGGGTTCAAATAACATACTTTCATATTTGCAGCCAAGTTAGGATGAATTCAGCTACTGCGAGTGCCCTGTTCTGCTCATTGCATCTCTCATTTGAAACAGTTGGTGCTTTCCCTTCTAACAGCTGCAGTTACTGTGGCTCTCATGACTTATGGATTATTTGAATTTCAAAGGCTTTTGAACAGTGAAATCCATTAACTCAAGCCTCAGGACTGCTTGTTTAAAGGACTCCAACTATGTTAATTCAAAGTTAAAAAAAAAAAAACTCCCTGTGGCAAGTGTTTATCTAGCACAAACAAAGCCCACTTTTGTGGAGAAGCTTTGTGGAGGGTATACCATCAATAGACAGCTCCACAGTGTGTGAGAAGGATAACATCTCTTACTACTGTCCTAACAAATTACCACAACACTCTGTTTAGTTTTAATCCATTTAAAAGAAGATTATTATGCAAAACACAAGGAACAGCAAAATATGTCAAATATGTTTGACAAAATTATCATTTCTGATTGCAAAATGAATGATAAGTGCCAAAACAAAAAAATACCAGAAAACAGGAAAATGTCAGAGTAACTACAGGTGTATTTATGGAAAACATTATACATCTTAGCAAAGAGGAAACTAGCTCAAATGCTTCCAAAATATTTTTGTGTTTAGATTGTTGAATGAATGCTGGGATAGGCTCCAGGTACTTCAATAAAATAAGAGGTACAGATAATGGATGGGTGAGTGGAGTTTTTAAATTGAAAACATCAAACGAAAAACAAACGGATCAAAATATGCGAGTCTCTGTAATTCCATCAGTATCCCTGAAATCACATTTAAAGAACTTTCTTAGTCTTTTATGAAAAATTATATCTGAAAAAAAATCTGAAACAGTTTTCTTCATTTTTTTGTACTTTTCTTGTTTAATGGTTTTATTGAGTGGGATAGATTAAAGTTAGACTCCTCAAAGCCATTGTCTTCTCCAATATTTTGCTCTTAGTTGATTTCAGTCTGACAGCAGGTTTAATAGCAATTGTGTTCACATTGTTTCCAAATGGACACAACTGACCTTGTTGACCTCATCAGTCTCGCTTGCCCAGATAAAAAGACAGTTGTTCTCTCTTCCTGTCATTTTCACTATTAGCAGGGCTCATGGTGAACGTTGTGTTTGAAATTGCAGGTGGAGGTCAAACAGGAGGTCGATGATGTGACAAGACTCAAGGAACAGAAGATAAGGATGGAATGGGGATACTGTTGCAAGTGATGAAGAGCGAGGATTTTTCCTAATTCAAAACACATTTAAGGGTGGAACCCACTTTAACCAATTTTATCCAAGAATTTGATATCTGTGATACGAGTTGGGAAATTTCAGTAACACGTAAACACCATGTAAATGTCATTAAAGCAATAATTTAGTTTCTCTGAGATGAGAAAGCAGGAACAATTATCTAAAATCAAATATCTGCAAGAAGTAGGTAGATAAGTGGACACACTGCTAAGAAAAATTCAAGTATGGATGGATTCGGAGTGTGAACACATTACTGTTCAATTTTTTTATCTCACATTACAGATCAAATAAGTGAGGAGGAGAAAAACTGGCTCCAAAAAAAGAGGAATAAACCTCTGGAATGAACAGTAATGGAAAGTTTAACTTCTCCAGGCACTGTGTTCCAGCTAGACTCATCCACTGTAACTATGTCAAAAGCATTCATGTTGCATACATACAATAGCATCTGACTATGTAAGGCCCTACACTATGTTTCCACACAGAACAAAACTTTTTCCTTGTACTGTGTAGTGTGGTATGCATACCAGGCCTCTACTTATGTATGCGCCTCATCTTCAGAGGACCGGGAAACACAACTAAAACATTTATCTGACACGTGCAACCTCTGCATCTTTGCTGATGGCATAATGATCAACCAAAAACAGGATGTGCTTCAAAAAACCAAATAAATGAAATCCCAACTGACACTTTGGTATTTTACTGTCTCAAATCTGTAATGCTGGCTACCATTGACGTCTCACCCACTTGATCCTGCCAAAAGATGGCGTTGTTCCCCAGGTGCTGGTAAGTGCTGGGCAGTTGCATTCTGCTGTACTGGCTCATTAGTGCAATTCCGTAGTGCACTGGGGTGTAGTACATACTGTAAATGTTGATGTAAACACACTTAAATATAGTGTGTGAAGTAGTGTTAGTGCACTGATTGAGACACAGCTCCAGATTGCTTCTCATTGCTTGAAATGGTCTCAGTTCATAAAAGCTTTTATTTTGGTGGTATAAAGTCAGAGAAAGAAATTAACAACAATATGTGAAATTGCATTTATTTATTGGGCGTCAAAAAATATCCTTTAACTGCCACAGTAGTCCTGTTGATGGATCAGTGACCTGTCCAGGTTGTACCCTTCCTCTCTCCTGCTAAAATGCTGGGAACGTAAAATCCTAAAAGCATCTCGTAATTACATTTTTTTAACATTATGCCAATTAAAACTCTGTTTTATCACATGCTATTTCATGAACAACTCTAACTTATTTAAAAACTTAACAACGGTCTCCTTTGTAACAGTGTTTTTCTTACGCGTAACCACACTCATCTGGGACATGATGTACACCAGATCATCACATTGCATGCTTTTTTGTGTTCATGTACCATTTTCTCCATTTTACCCCGGAATAAGATGATCATTTGAATTATCACTCTTACAAAATGTATTATTATTATTATTAATGTATCTTGCAGCCAGGCTTTGCAGCAATGGCATCTAAAATTTCTAACACAAAATAACTTTCATGTCACAGCAAGAACTTTGTCTACATCCTGTGAGGCTTATAACAAAAACGGAAGAACCAGGATACTGAAATGGACTTCAGAAATAGTTATATTGTAATGTCAATATTTGTTTAAGTTACACTGCAACAAGTTGACTTTGTGAGAAAATAATGTATGTATTTATGCTTTTTATCTTACAAAAAAAAGTCTGGCCACATCCTTCCTATAATCCTGTCATGCTATGTCAATCTTATGCATTATTTAGTTGAGAAATGCACGGTGCCTGTGGTTTCCAGGACACATTTGTTACTTTTTTAGGAAAAAGAAAGTTGGTGTCAGTGTCCCACACAGCAGAAGTGTAGAGGAATTAATTGGTAGGTTACGACAGTTTTGCAGAAGCATTACAAACCACATTTATTCCCTCTCTTTGCAACAGAAACACACACACTGGTCTCTCAGTGTGAAACCAAGTTCAGCTTAAAAGGAAAGCACCTCTAGTCAGTACAGTTTAGTATTTTTTTTACTGGCACAGGCAACAGTTAAGGGTTCAAATGAGCTTTCTTCTGGCCCCTTTATGCGGCTTCCACCCTTCACCCCCACTGACAGCTGAGACCCTTTTAATCGAGCCAAGTGCCATAAAGCCAGTCTCAGCTGCAAACTCTTAAGTTCTTGGTTTTTTTTGTTCTTATTTTAAGAAGGCCACTACTGTGTAGACTAACAGAAAACAAGCCTGTCCATTGCAATTTCTCACCTTGTAGTTTTAAATGGACTCCAATAAGAGTGAAATAACAGAAAAGATTGCCACACTGATAGTGCACTCATGACTCAAGTAGACTATGAGTGCCTTAAACAGATCTGACTGCAACCAGCTTTGCTTGTGAAGTCTTTGCATCAGCCACTCAGAGGACACAATACCCACCTGGGATACCACCCTATGAATAAAAATGGTGTGCTGCAGAGAGAAGTGTTAACATTAAAATAATTTAAGGGTAGTTGTGGCTTCCACTGCTTGTTTTTAGGCATTGCCAGCTCAGAAATGTTACACCTGCCGCTGCCTAAAATGAAACAAATATGGCATGCTTGACATTAAATTGTTAATCTTTGCTTTGGAAAGTGAAATGGATATTGAAGTGTATTACCAAAGGCTGTCAAGTTCTAGTAGTTCTTATTGGCAGCGGTAAATAAATTTATTCTGCATGTATTTCTATATAGGATTCTTTCTCACTTTCTTTCTGTCTTTTCTCTGATAACATTTGCAGTTCTGTCATTAAGAAATCCACTAAGATTTAACATCTTAGTGGATTTCTTAATTAGTAAATACACTGCAATTCTATATAACCTTGATAGATCTACGAGAATAACTTTTTAACATACATCAGTGTATACATTATTTAAAAGGAATGGATTCAGGCAGGAACATGAAGTCAGTTTCATAGAACAACGATCAATACTGTGAGAAAATTAAGCTTAATCGAGGAATTTATTCTGAAATTAATCAAAATCACACCAGAGATCACATTTTTCAATTTCCCATACCAGCTCAGTTCTCTTTATGACATTATATTGATATCCATCTATTTTTCAAACTGTTTCATCCAATTCAGGGTTACAGGTAGCTGGAGCCTATCCCAGCAATCAATGGGCAAGAGGCAGGGTACCTCATGAACAGGTTGCCTGTACATCCCAGTAAAAAGAGATCATTACGTTTCATTAATATTAGGTAACTCATTTTTTTACCATGAGTCCTGAAATATAGGTAACAAATTCCACCACAAAATGAAAATGAGTCATAAACAAACATTTCTACAGTGCTAGTATAAAATGCCAGACAAATTCATTGCCCTGTTTGGAGTTTAAACCAGCTCTACATATCAGAAATTCACACACACTTGTATGACTAGTGTGTCAATCTCTTGCGCAAAGAGTCTAAAGTGAAGTGGAGGGAAATTGTTTCAATCCTTTAAAGATAATTGACATCACAGCCCAATTCTCCCTTCACTCTATAGATTCTATAATATATAGGTGTATGGTGTAAAACACGGTACTATTGAAAAGCACTGTGTTCCAAAGCTGGATAGCCTTTGGGACTGTTTTTGATCTCTTGTTTTCTTATCTATATCTCTGGGAGAAAAAACTTCCATTTTGGTGTTACAAATAAAAGAAAACAGGGGGAAACAACATGGTATTGAAAGCTTTTGTCAGATTATCTTAGAATTTCTATTACAAGAAAGACTGGGTATTACACAGTGGTGTCATCAAATAGAAGACTTACGATTTAATAAAAGAAAAATATGATTATCTGCTGTTCTAAAAGTATAAGGTTAATAGTATCAGCATGAAGATACAAATATATAATATTCCATTATGTTTGGTCTGTGATAAAGTACACAGACTTTTAATAATTCCTCACAGCTGCATGACAGGAACAAATAAACTACTAAAGGTGTGTTTAATGATTGTTATCAGCATGATAAATGGAGTGAGGGGAAAAAATAACATCACTTCTTTTGGAAGTTTTTCAGTAGGGGCATTTTTTATGAAGGTATATCTTGTTTTAGAGCAGAATTACTTTTGCTTTCAGTTGATCAAATAAATGGTCAACACAACTTACATTAATCGTCAACCTCCCCTCATCCATGACCAACTGGCTCTACTATTTTGGCCTTTTTCCAGAAACCATAAGACCTGTTGGAGAGCAACCCAGAGCAGTTAAATAAACAACTGTCATTGGAAATTCAGCTTAATTACAGTTGAATAATGCATGGCTTTGCACAGTGTATCACTGTAGCTACCAGTCTACAAGAAAGGGACAAAATATTATGATCAGACCAGTATTAGTGTTAATCCCACCATATTGTCTCCAGCCCTCGAGCATGGACAGAATATCTTAAACTGCTCTTTAACACTTGACAAGTTACTACAATGCCTTTTGCAAACATCACATTTTAATATTTTCATTTCACATTTTATTAACCAACAGGAACTAAAGTGGCTTTTCTTTTGTTTTTAAAATGTATTTTTGTACATCCCACTGGTATTATACAATGCAATTCACTGAACAGCACATGCATTCACCCAGTCGTCTCTTTTGCTCCAGTCTTAACTGATTATCTTTCCACTTTACACACTTTTGATGGCTACAATATAGCAAGACAATAAAGATGACCAATATTGAGTGACAATAATGCAAAACAACCTCTAACTGAGACAATATGCTGACATAGTGTGCTTCAGTATAAAATGTTTCCTTCATCCTTTAATGTTTTCAGTTTTGCTATTGTCAGTCCCAGAGCCCCAAGCAGTTCCAAAGTTTATACAGATTCTCTGAAAGTAAACTAATTTATTTTCCTAATTCAAAAAAACGTATAAAGTCTTGAGGCCATAAAGATAATTTGGTGACAGAAATGATTTCCAATCTAATAGTATTTTCTTTTCTCCTAATAAAAATGCATAGATAAAGCTGTCTTCTAGTGTCTTTCTAATTGCTTTAGTGTTTGGACATATTTCAAAGATATGCCTGCCAGCAGTGTCAATGTTTAATGCCACAGAGAGATGTAAGAAAATAGTTTTGTGGTAGCCTTCCAGGTAGGAACAAGACCAAAAAATGGATTATATTTGCTAGTGAAATATGACACAGATACATAAAAAATATGGCAATGCCTTTTTGCAAGTTATCTGCTGGTAAATTATATCCATTGAACAACCTTAAATTATACGAGGCCTAAATTGGAACAGGATGTGCTCTGAGTTAGTGCCATCTCCAAACCACAATCATGTAAGGCTTTGCCAAGTTCTTATTTGCAAAGCTTTTACATCTAATTCAGATAAATGTGTCTGAGTTGGCAAAATAAAGTATACGTTTTAGATTTACAACTTTTCTAATTTATAAAAATATCCAATATTGAACTAAAGTGGATTTTTTACTAATTTATCAGTTAATGCATGCACAGCATGCTGACTGCTTTGAAGGTGCAAAACATATCTTATTAGGAAACAAACAAATATATGTGTGTGTAATTGTCAAAAGTTCAATGGTAAAATATAAGTGGGATTTAATCCACCATGTTACTTGCACTGACACATTTTTGTTATGAGTGTGTAAAATTCATTGGTACAATGACATTAGACATTTTTGTCTAAATATGCACACAAAGTGTTATTTGCAACACTGCTTCTATTTTAGTGACTGTTAGTATGAATAGACTCCATCTTCCATTAACCCTGCATCAAAACTGATTGCAGATTGCAGTCTATATTAATGTGATTTCAGTGAGGTGTCTGTTTTATAGAACAAATCTTTCAATACGTTATTGATTCTGAAAATCAGTAAATATCTCTTTACTTTTGCTCAAGTCAGTCCAAACATCACCATTCCAGTCTGTCTAACTTAATCTCATTTTCTAAACCACTTTAGCATAGTTTACTCATTCATTAATGAATGTGGTGTATTTTCCACCTTTTCATTTCAAAATGTATCATATGTAGGCCTAATAAGTTTCATGTTTTTACTATAAAACGTATAACCTTATATTGTGATAAGTTTCATGTTTTTACAAGAATCGCATCACAGAATGTGATATGGTCCCATTTTTTTATTGAGATGACAGATCTATGCATAACAACAGCAACATGACTAAATCATCATTTAAGGTTACGATGTCCGAAACTGAGCCTAAATTTTAAATATAAAGTAGAGATGGTCCCTGTTTTTTTTTAACCCAAACAGAAAGCTGGTTTGAATTTGGTTAAATTAAATTATATGTTTCTCTTCACATATCTTTTTTTTGGCACTACAAAACCGTCTAAGTTCAGTTTTTTTTAAATCTATATAAATGGTAATATATTTGATAGATAAAAATTATTTCAATACTTAAGTTTTAAAATAATAATAATCAATATTATTGTTATTGTTGAATTTACATTCTGCAGGTCACGCGGCTGTCACTAAAATAAATCAAATACACTACTACCTTGCATATCCAGTGTAGAGTGTTCACTCAGCTACTTTTGTTACTTTTACTTTACTTCCGGGTTTTGAACCAATAGCAGCAGCAGAAATAGGGTATCACGTGTTTAGCTCCTTTGCCCTGTCACGTTCTCCGTGAGCTGAGAAGAGAGGTGAGTTTCCACAATGAGTCTATGTATGTTATTTCCTTTCTTTATTATTTTCGTTTGAAAAGGTCATCGTTGAGGGTTGTTACACTCTGCTTAACAGACGACAGTGTGAGTGAATGTTGGTTTTAGATAGGTTATGCAACGCACAGCTCCACAAATGCAAGTGCTTGCAGTTTTTAGCTCTTTTTCTAGCTCATAGCAGTTTCTAAATTAGCTTTAAAGTCACGAGAAGTTCCCCAAAACAAAAGTCCTCGTAAAACGATATGCTTTTATCTAATCCTAAAAATACATTTAGCCATTGGGGATTGTGTGAACATCAATATAAAAACTGCTCACATGATATGAGTTCAATTCTGATTCATGCTGTTTTGAGCAACACATCGTTTGGAAAATATAAGCTACTTTTCATTGAAGCTACACTTTTCATTCACTGCCATAATGAAAGCATAGCAGTGGCAAATGTCAGTGAAGGATGATGTTGAAAGTAAAGCTTGTTAAAAACTTTTCATTGCATGGCTTGAGTTGTATATCACCTCCAAGAAGAAACGTTGAGCAGCTAAAGAAAACAAACAATGTAATGATTTTCTAATCTCATAAACCGATTCTTTATTTATAATAGAATAAATATAAAATATTAACAGTTTGGCATTTTATTTTTTTTCATTAATCATACTGGCTCATCTCAATTTGCAACTTGAGATCAGTAACATGTCATTGCTGTCTGGGAACTATGAAGACCAGGTTCTGTACCTTTGGTAGAGAAATGTCCTGGTATTTCCATAAAGCTTTTCAGTTGGTAAAGAAATGCAACTGTTAAAGTTAAAACCCAGATTCTTCTATTATCATTTTAGTATGTGTGTGCAAACTATATCTGGATGAGAGCATAAACAGCTCTATAAAACACATCCAAACCTTCCAGTATTTATAATTCCTTAACAAATCTGCTAATTAAATAGGTATGAACACAACTCCAGATCACAACGATAATAATGATTTCAGTTTGTCTAATCACAAAACAGTTTTTTCCTCAGTCCATTAAAAATAAGAAGCTATGGCCCAGAAAAGACAGCAGTGTTCCTGGAATATGTTCATGTATATCTCCTTCGACTGATAGCGCATTAACTTGCATTTTTGGAATGTGGCACGTTGAGTTGTGTTCAAAGACATTTTCTAAAAATGCTCTTGAGCCCATGCAGTGATTTCCACATCAACCTGTTTTTATTGCATTGCTGCTTGAGGGCCCAAAGTTCACACCACCCGTTACTCATTTTCAGCTATGTTCCTTATGCACACAGAATATATCTGATGATTGGGGGTTTTTTTGTAACTTTATGAAGTGAATTTTGATGCTTTCATCATATATAAGTGACATTTTCCCCCCCTCTGCATAATATAAAATGACTAATGCGATAAATTGTTTCATAGATTTGTTATCATTTCTTGTTTTCCAACATGTGAACATCGAGTTCAGTGTGCAGCAAGCTTGGAGCTGAAAAATCTCTTACACAGATAACCATATAATGAGCAGAAGCAGTTTTATCTTATCAAGTGAGAATATTTATCATCGGAATGAAGCTGTTGCTGATCAGTACCCTGTTTGTGTTTGTTTTGGTCACAGCAGCAGCCAGAGTTGCACGATGGGCCGACTGGATGGGAAAGTGATTGTGTTGTCTGCTGCTGCACAGGGGATTGGACGTGCTGCAGCAATAGTAATGAGCTTCAACAAAACCATCTTACTGATGCTTGTCTTTGGAAATCACATAACCTGCCTGTCATTTACAGCATACTTCATATATTTTACTCATGTTTTGTGTTTTAATCATGTAAAATTCTCATATTTTATCTTCTGAAACGGCTATTTGTGATTGTAAAAGTAACTTTTTTTACTTAAGCCCTTTAGAGGCCATTCTCACACAGATAAAAACAAAACCTCTCCTTATACCTAGTAAAACTAGACTTCTCAGTGCATTGATATGTGTGTAATCGGCATTCAATTCCACATCAAATAACAGCAACTTTATTAGTCGTTCTGGCTCTAATCAGCATTGAAAGAATAATAAACTGCAAAAATGCACTTTGCAGAACAGCTGACAGCTCACTCTGTCTTGCTATGTGACATTAATGTCTATAGTTTAATCACAAATGATAAACCAGCCTAATTATCTCAGACGTTTGTGTGCTCGCGGTTAGTCGCAGCCTGCTTGCTCTTATGCTGGAGCTTACGTACCTGTTCTTTGGGAGTATAATAGTAACACGTGGATATGACTCCAGTTCTATGTACATTGCAGTGAATCAGAGAATAAATAGAACATTTCTGATGATGTAAAGTATTTCTATTTGGCTTGTTTTCATGGGGATACCTGTGTTCAAAACTAATTTAAACATGTTTTTTTTTAAAGCAGTGTTTGTGCCTGTGCTATGTAGCTAACACGCTGTGATACCAGCTGTGAAGATAATTGAAATGCATGTTCAGACCAATCTTTATGCAGAAATTCAACGATGAGGGGTGCTAGCTTTGCCACTTGAAAGTCTTGTTTGCATCCTTGTCAAGATTGGGTCATCTGTCACCGCATCCTGTCTTCTTCAAGTGCACCTTGAATCTGTTTACTTAGTGGCAGCTCATCATATTTAGATCACAAGGGCATAAATGAATATGAGGCATGGGGAGTTTGTTTGTAGCAACATGCCACATTAACATTTAATATGTGCCCAGTGTTTGGAGCTTGAATGACTTCAGGTTTTAAATTGACTTCTTTGGCTTTGGATTCTTTGAATTACTCCTTGTAATCAGGCAGCCATATAAAATTATTAACAGTTCATGGAGACTTTCAACCACACCGAACTGAACTGGTGTTTTAATTGCAGGCTTTTGCAAAAGAAGGAGCTCAAGTCACAGCAACAGACATAAATGGAGAGAAACTTAGAGAGCTGGATGGCATTGAAGGTAAGATCCATTGATGTTTGATTCTGGCTGCCATCTTTTGGGGATTCAGGGTAATGCAGCTGGGTGTCAACAGCTCATTTTAAGTTTTTACCATCTTAATTAGTAAGCTCTGGTCTGTAAAGGTTTGTCTCATTTGACGAGGTACATATGTGGAAATGTTTTACTTTGTTTTATCAAAATGTAAAAGTAAAATTTTAATGGAATCTACATAATTGAACAAGTCACTGCTCATTGATTTCCTTGTTAGATGGTCGGAAGTTGCAGGTTATACAGCATTTTCTGCTCTTTTTTTATTGACTTGAGTATTGACCCATGTTGTAGAGTATATAAAGCAGGTTTATGATTCTATATTGATTTCAATCTCTGTTGGACCATGTACCTAAATAAGTAGGAGAGTAAACCCACTTCCTTGTGTCAACAGTCTTCACTGCTTCTAACTGTGATACATTTGAGATGGTTTAGGTGTTGGAGGGCAGCGATTATATATGTTTAATGTAGCAGGCAGGTATGTGTGAATGTGAAGCATAGATGTGACAGCAGAAAGGGTATGAGGGATTTAGTTGCACATCTTTATGATATGATTTTACATTGAGTCATTGCACGTTAAAAAATGAACTAGTTGGAGGTTGTTATGAAGACAAAGGAGCAATCTTCTCAGCAAAAAAATAACTTTTTGACTCTTATACATATTTTCCTTTTAAAATTATGGCTTTATAATCTAAGCAAATAAGGCCTTTTTACCTTTATTTATTGTAATTTCTTTCTGTTTCAATGTAAAGCACTTTGATCTGTCCTGTACATGAAAGGCGCTATATAAATAAACTTGCCTTCTTAATTCCTAAATCATAATTAGAAAATTTCTGAAAAGATTTTTTTTCTTAAAAAACACTATATGTTTCCCCTAGCTGTTCATTGATTGACTCTTGTTGCTACAGAATATTCCTAATATGCTGAATTTCCCTTTGTTGAAGAGCCCTTAAGCCCTAACCAGATTTTAAAAAATGCCCGAAGTAAATAAACAATAATCAGGTTCATGTGCATCCTTTTGGTTTCTAGAGACATTTATAACGTCAGAGAATGTGTTTCCAGTGTCAGAAATGTGGTTGTTGAGTAAATTTCAATAATGCAGAGGAGAAATTTGAGTTTTCCCCTCATTACAAATCCCATTATAATCACTTCCAGCAACAAAATCATCCATAAACATTGCAGTAAGATGCACGTTAGGAATTTTTAAAAAAATATTATTTTAAACAGTTTTCTTTTTGAGTTGAAAGCAAACTCCTATCATCCTAATTTTGGGTAAACCTGCACTGTCAAAAATGACTCCGTGAAACTAATCATTATTGATTGTAAATATAAGGGAAACAGTTTTGTTATTGTTATTAAAATAGCACCATTTGTTTTTTTTGGTGTCTATCAGGAATCAGAACGAAAGTGGTGGATGTGACTAAAAGGGACCAAGTGGAAGCCCTGGCCAAGGAACATGACCACATCGATGTACTATTCAATGTTGCAGGGTACATTTGCACAGAACGATCTGTTTTAGTTGTGTCTCTGAAACACTGCCACCACTTTAGGCATGTTTATCCATCTCCTTAATTACACTTCTACAATCCTTATACCATACGGTTAAAACTCCACTTGACCCTTCTTCAATCGCCTTATCATGGGTCTATTGTCACCTATGAAGCTTAGTAATATGTGTAGCAGCAGTTTTACCATATTTTTTCCAGAATTTACACTGAGATTTACAGCTTGGGTCGTCTATCCAGGTGGTTAATTGTCCTATAAAGTGAGTCTGTGTTGGCTGTTTTTCCTTGTATTTGTTACACATAGGTTTGTACATCACGGTTCCATCTTGGACTGTGAGGAGTCTGACTGGGACTTCACCATGAATGTGAATGTACGGAGCATGTACCTCATGAGCAAGGCTTTCCTGCCTAAGGTGACCCTTCTTCACTCTGTCAGAAGCTTAACACAGCTTATCTCGTTGCCAAGAGCATGAAATACGTGCCGTTGAAAATCAACCGACATATGCCTTTAATGTTGTTCTCATTCTTTGTCCGCTTGGATTAGCTGAATTACTCTGAGCCTGTGACATGATGGGCCGTGACCGTCCCAACTACTAATCCAGCTTTAGCCACAAACTTACCAAACTGCCTGCTTGAGGAGTTTAAGCTCAGATCATAGCACATTTGTTACCATAAAAATGAAAACCTAATCCCATTAGATTCCTCATTAATTTAACATTTTCATTTATATTCTGTTATGCGCTATAATTCTGCTTTCTTCTTTCTAGATGCTGGCGAATAAGTCAGGAAATATTATTAACATGGCATCTGTTGCATCAAGCATAAAGGGTAAAATGATATTTCACTATTTTCACTGTAAATACCCATAGAACTAATTTTGTCATGATTAAAAAATATGAAGCTGTTAAAGTATGATCTTTCTTGGTAATCTTCTTACCTCAGATAGCTGCTTTACATCTGTGTGTGTGTGTGTGTAT
>JBAMHV010000004.1:7969947-7986247 GCA_037177535.1 Pseudomugil gertrudae | reverse complement strand
ATGTGCTTCCTGGACACAGGTGTTGTGAACCGGTGTGTCTATGGTACTTCCAAGGCTGCTGTGATTGGTCTCACCAAATCTATCGCTGCTGATTTCATTGAGCAAGGCATTCGCTGTAACTGTATCTGTCCAGGTAAGTTTTGAATGGCATGTGAAAGAACATCTTGCCAGTGTTATTATCTTTGCAAAGTTTTATAATCAAGGCCACAAGTATGTCAGTATAGCCTACTTTGAACCTGCCTGAAGATAATCATTGCTGTTAAAAAATAACTGCTTTATGTTAGATATGCTGTACATGTCTGTCCCTGTCAAGTCATTTTATATAAGTGCTGATCACTTATATACTTATTCACAGGGTTGTTTGTGCAACTTGATACTGTGGTTTTGTATTCAGGTTTGTGTTATCAGAAAGGCTTCAAAAGTTTCAGACCTGCTGTTTTGTGTTTCCCCAGGGACTGTTGATACTCCCTCTCTGAGGGATAGAATCCAAGCCCAGCCCGACCCAGAGCAAGTAATGTTGACACTGACTTATCTTTTCTCCATCTCAGTCTGGCTGTAATCTCTGTCTCAGTCATTTATTACGTTATCAATACTTTCTGCAAGAAGAAATCATGTAGAAGATAATGAATGCTAAAGCTGAAACTCCTCTGCAGGCTTATAAAGATTTTATGGCAAGACAGAAAACTGGTAGAATGTGCACGGCTGAAGAGGTGGCGTATCTCTGTGTGTACCTGGCGTCAGATGAGGTGAGCGTGTGTGAAGTTTTTCTGTCTATGCAATTTATTCAGTGTATCTCCCTTATGTGTACCAGCCATGTTGTCAGCTTATTAGATTTTAAGGCAAATAACGTTTCTGTACCTTTATCAGTTGTCTTTGTCCTTCACAGTCAGCCTATGTGACCGGGACAGAGCAAATCATTGATGGAGGTTGGAGGCTGTAAAGAACTTGTAACAAACCAGTTGTGCCAATGAAATGTTGTTGAGACAGTCAAAAGGAAGTGTACACGATTTAATAATCATTTAACATGATTTAAAATTTTCTCTGTTGGAATTATCTTCTTTTTTTAATAAAACATTTACTTTAAATGTTGACTGATCTAAAATATGATAGATGTTGTATAACTGCAGCCCACTGTAAAGCTTATTTTGAAATAAATATCATCCAAAGTAGTTTGTATTTCACTGTGTATAATGATTAAACATATTACGAAATCTAGCAAGTCAGAAGAAACAATGGGACTCTGGTATCATTTTCATCAAATATCACCATGAGCACCTCGGGTAGAATAAGAAGTATGTTTTAATATGAATATTGGTTGGAAAAATGTGGGTTTATTTTATTTATTTTTTTTTTTAGAAAAATCGTTTTATCGTCTCTGCTTACTATTCTGAGTTAATATGCACAATATGAAATAAAATATTAAGTAAAAGGCACAATTCCCTATACCCCACCACTACCCCCACCACTACCACCTTAACCCTTTCAATCTCCCAGTGTGCGCACTATTTACTTGCCTGTTCACCACTAATCCGCTTCATTCCCTTTTCCCAGCTGGTGTATGAACCGCAGAAGTAACCTGCACGCTGCCACTGGCAGTTTACAAACTATGGCAATGTTTTCGAGGTGAGACGTTTTTCTTCTTTAATATAAGCAAATAGCTAAAGAGACCTTTCTGGTCTTCAGGGGTCTCCGTACATAAACAGGAAGCGTTGACTAACAATCGCTTAAACGGAAGTACTTTTCAATATCTTACAATAAAATTCGGCTCAACTTAGTCAGAAGTTTTGTTAAGTTTTGTCAACTTTGTTAAGGGTTCTTTGCATGTATTCGTCATTGTTATGGCGAAAGAGATACTTGAAGAGTAGCTGTCACCACATGTTAATCATGGGGAATACTGTGTACCTTTACTCGGTTAATGCAACGTTGAGAAAAGACGGCCAGATAAAAGACAGAATAGTATTTTAACCACACATGCAAACACATTATTAGCTGATGTTAGTGAGACAATGCGTTGGTGTCCGATAATGGGTTACGGGCATGGGCTATATGGAGGCGTTGACTGAAAGGTCTTGTTTACCAGCGTAGATTTGTTTACAGTTCAGCATACAGTCAAACACGTGTATGCTACTTTAGTGGCAAAGCAACACGCTGGTAGACTGAATGAATACCGATGCTAGTTTTGTTTCGCCTACTCTAACCTACTTCTATAGACACACAGTAACCTACTTGAGCTAACGCTAGCTAGATGTGCCATATGGTCGAGCTGTAAGCATCGATTAGTGTGGTCTGTTCTCAATAGGATTAACAAACTCCTGTTGTCATGGGAACCGATGAAAACATTGTAGTAGCTAAAGCGATTTACACATGTAATGTACTATTTATATATTTTCTAACTAGACAGCTACATCTCGGTTATATTTGTATTAGGTGAATGCTGGTCACTGGTGAATGATCAAAGTTTAGTGAATATTTAGATTCTCAATTTAAAACTGTAAATGAAGAAATGGAAAATATCTGGCAAAAAAAACCAACATGAACATGTAATTTTAAAAACTTAACAACTCTAGATGTTCTCTAATTAGGTGTCTAGAATATGTTTCCGCCCTTTAAACTTTTTCTAAATGTTTTTTTAAAGCTTCTGGCATCCCTTTAAAAATCCAATATGAACCCTAAGGTACCATAAATGTGTGAGCATGCATGAAATGACAAGCAAGAGAAAAGGGATGTTTTTTTCTTCATTTTTTCAAGTCTGTACCAATGCTAATCATACATATCAAATTTGAGTTTATTTTTCATATTTTTAACCTTTTAAATTGCCATGTTTATGTCAATTTGATGGTTAAACACAAATTGATTCATATTGATTATATTTTATTTAAACTGGATAATTTATAGTTTGATTATTGTGGCCTGGGATATGTTAAAGATGATCAAATAAATAGATTTATTTGCATTATTAGTCTTTGCTCTATTAAATACTCCAGTTTTGCTCACTAACAAACACAGATGTGCAAATAGAAAAAGCAGCATTGGTTCTAATCATCCATATCAATGATTGATGAATTATAATGCTTACTGCCTCACCGCAGTATCCCTTTTTCTCAATGCAAAGAGCCAAGACAATATGAACCATATCTAAAAATTTACTTAAACAACAATGACTGACATGGTAGCCTGGAGGATCTGTTTAGCCCTCTTTATGGGACCACTAAACGCCGGCCAACAATGTTGTGGTCGGCTATATCCCTCCAGTATGCTGCCATTTTAGTTCCATTGATATTTCCCTTTCAAGCTGGTCAGCTCCTCAGTGAAATTTCAGGCCAGGACCTGTCCTGGGCCTCTGCTACCCTTTAGTATTTCCACATGGTGTCGGGTAGTAAACTATCCTGCAAATGCAGGTGTCCGCATGTAGATGTGATGAAAATAATAAAAGACTTGGTGGTGCTTTGAATGTAAAGGTCCCACTTGACAGCTATCTGCGCTATTACACATTAGGTCGCTCCATTATGTATCATCAAGTTGCACTTGAATGGACAAATTCAAATACATTTGTTTCTTTATTCAAATACTCGCACTTGCACATAAATCTGAAGCTGAGGAGCATGTGTGGGGTGCAGAAGACAGAATTTACACCACAAGTTATCATTAGCAGATAAAGTGGGAATTTTTCATGCTTTGCATAATTTCTCAAAATGATGTCAATGGGGGAGGGAATCCCTTTTACTAGTGACAGAAAGCCCATAGCTTCAGTTGAAGTCACTAAATTAGAAAATGAATGCTTATGGAACCCAAATAGTCATTTCATTGGATTTCAATGTGCAAATGTTTGTACTTAGGGTGCAAATGTGGAGTAATTAAGATCACGTAGCCTACAAATAAAATTTCACATAGAAAAATGAAGCTAATAAAAATGCAATTATCTATAATTTACGGGACAGGAAACATTAAATGTACAAGAAATTAAAATCTAAATACACATAAATGTGCAAAGGTGTGATTTAAGGATTCAGCTTTCTAAAAGGTGTTGGGGATCTGAAAAATGGCTAAATATAGCTCCAAAGTTACCAGGTTGAGTGTGTACTAGTGTTACCAAAGAATTGTGCACTGACAAATGATAAACATTTTGCAATTAAATGCATAATGTTTTATAAAGCATTACATTTTCTGAAATCAATTAATTGTAATTAACGCGTTAAAGCTACACCTCTACTAAAATCAGAAAATAAACCATTGAAAGTACGAGAGGAGGATGTTTTTCCTCACAGATGGTGACTGACATTTTAGATCTTTAGCATAAACGCATAGAATAAAAGCTGAAATTAGATCTGACATGTTACTTTGTTTATTTTTGATTGAGAAGTCATGTTTTTCACTCCTGATATGAATGTGTTGTATGCAAAGGAGCCTGAGGTCAGAGCTGGACATTCAGGAGCAGAAGTAAAAGGACCACCCATCGATGGTCAGGCCCACCCCTCGGCTTGATTTACTGTAACAGAGAAACGAGCAGAACAAACACTGTAGTGTACTGCCATGGAGGACACTCAAGAGAAACCCGCTACCTCGGAGCAGAACCCTGCATCCAGTCCAGTACACAGTCCAGTACACAGTCCAGCGCCCAGTCCAGCGCCCAGTCCAGTGCCCAGCCCACTACTGGACAGAATCACATTGCCTACAGCAAACCATGTTGAGGTAATATATTTGTATTTATCATTACCACCAAGCTTACTGTTGTTCTTAAGCCAAAAAAAAATTCAGCTTTTTTAAAAATAGCAATTTTTTATCTTTTTATTTGCAGCTGTGTAATCACAAAATTGAAACAGATAAACGTTTTTTTAAATTTGATCTTTATTCTCTTACACCACTCAGTCCAGTTATTATAACTCTACTTTGTGTCACACTCTACCTTCTTACAATATCAAATGTCATGTTTTATCTCATTGGGATTGGCAACCTGTCCAGGGTGTACCCTGCCTCTTGGTAATATCTACCGGGATATGCTTCAGCCAGATTCCACAGAAATTTTAGTCAAGCTCATATCTTTTCTAATTATTCTAAAACATGTTGTATTGAGGGATAAATTACTAACATACTTTCCACGATGTTCTGATTTTCCTTTGTAGCACCTGAATGTAAACCAGATCCATGTTGTGGTACGACGATGCTCGACTCCAAATGTGACCGAGGAGACTACCTATTTTATACCACGCAACCCTGTGGTGGATGCTGGCACCAACACGGACCCACCAGTGGTTTGCTGCCCTTTACTCCACAGATTTTGCCCATGTCCACCAAGAGGTCTCCTTGCTTCGATCATTACCAAAAGTAAGAATGTGAATTTATTGATAATTGACTTTTCCAACATTTTTAGATGCAGGGGTCAAATTATAACATCACAAACGCTATATTCAGTTTTTTTCCTCTTAATTTTTGTAAAGCCTGATGATGCTGATGTATGCCATGTCTCCATAATTTACCTTTTTTGGTTTCCTCTGTAGTCCTGTTGGCTGCTGTGCTCTTTGGGGTCGTTTGGTCCATAACAGAAGAACAATGTCTTCCTGGTGGAAACCTTTTTGGCATAACAATACTCTTCCTTTGTGCACTCATTGGTGGGAAATTGGTTGCTTTCATACGACTACCCAAGCTTCCACCATTCCCACCATTACTTGGTAAGAAAAAAAGAAAAAAGTAATCATTGTTACTGTTTCAGCTAATGTTTTGCTCTTCTGGGGTCAGAAGTAGTGAATCCAGTCCTCAAGACACAGTCCTGCAGGTTTTTAGATGTTTCTCTGCTCTAACACACCTGATTCTAATTAAATGGATCCAACAGCTTATCAAGTTCTGCTCAATGACCTTGAAGTAGCTACCCTGGTTCAAGGCATTTCATACATTATGTGCCCTGATTTGATTCTGTCATCTGTGACGTATGAAGCAAGTTTAATGTTATGTCAGATTAGTATAACATGTATTTCTATCAATAAGTTTATTTAGAAAACTGAGTTTTCTTTGCTGCAGGGTTAAAATATTGCTTGAAACTTTGATTAGTATGTTTAAAAATTAGTTAAAATTGACAAAATGGTCCTTATGAATTCATATTTAGTTCAGAACACTGAAACATAACATGGATTAAGAATAGGGCATATTTTACTATTTAAAACTTTATATCATCAAGTACTTTATATTATAAAGGATCACCTTTCCTCTTTAATACCTCTCTGCTGTGCTTGCAGGCATGCTCCTGATGGGTTTCCTGCTGAGGAACATCCCAGTGGTAACAGATGGGGTGTACATTGACTTCAGGTGGTCTGCTTCTCTGAGGAACATTGCTCTGGCTATCATCCTGGCCAGAGCCGGTTTGGGGTTGGATCCCAAGGTGTGATTATTATTATCACTGAGCCACAGAGTTCCAGTTAGAGCATACCAAAAGTAATGTCTTAAAATTGCTGAATGTGTTTACAGCATTTAGTTTATTGATGAGAGAAACAGCAGAACTGTGTAACTTGACCAGCTGCAAAGTTATAAAGCCAATATCTTATTTCTTATTTGATTACTCATTTAATCATTCATCATTGCACATGATTGCATGCCACTGATTAAATGCTGTTAAAAGTCTTAAATTGTGTACGTTTCCTTTACCAGGCTTTGAGAAGACTCAAATCTGTTTGCGTACGTGTTGCAGCTGGGCCATGTTTAGTAGAGGCCTGCACTGTGGCTCTCATCTCTCACTTCCTCATGGGCTTGCCCTGGGTTTGGGCCTTCATCCTCGGGTAAATATAGCACCATTCACATTCAGCTGAACTCTGTATTGCACCTACTGTTAACAGCTGAAAATAAACCATTGGAACCATTGTAATCACTAATGAACTGTTAAATTTATTAATGGATTGAAACTGGGGGATTAACTAACTTGAGACTAAAGCAATAATTTTCTGTATTACTAGTAATTGTGTCATGATTAGAGACTTTGTTTTATAAAACAGTTTCTTGCAGTGTGGTTATAGTGACTAATAAATGTACTTTCTTTTGTATCTCGGCAATATTGTCAGTTTTTTTTTTTTTTCAATTTTTGAGTTACCACGTCTTTAAAGCAATTGATGGATGAGGTAAAAAAAATCCATCTTTTCTGCCTCATAGTTTTGTTTTGGGAGCTGTCAGTCCAGCAGTGGTGGTACCCTCCATGCTTCTGCTTCAGAAAGATGGATATGGTGTGGAAAAGGGCATCCCCACTCTGCTGATGGCTGCAGGCAGCTTTGATGATATTCTTGCCATCACAGGCTTCACCACATGCTTAGGCATGGCCTTCGCTACAGGTATTCTTGTGCAGCAAGTAGAATTATTCATATTTATTCTTTCTGAAATGCATCACCAGCCTATCTTCAGGGGAGAAGCAGCAAGTGGGTGACAGGACACGTAAAACATAAATACCATTTGTAGTTTGTCAGGAGCTCAGCAGAGGGAGTAATTGTGCAGATTCTGCTGTATAATGACAGCATGAATAAAGCTAAATAATTCCTTCATGAAGGACCCAATCCAGTAGTTTTTTATATTACTGTAAAAAAATATTATATTACTGTATAATATATTTATCTTTTTGTTAAAGCAAGGATGCTGTTGGGTCTACACATAACTGTATGTGTATTATAATAAGCCCAACCTCCATGGTATAAACAGACAGGAAAAAATAATTTGGTACTGATGAATAATGGTACAACTATCCTATCACATGTGACTATAATATGCTTCCCTGGAAGTTGTAACAGAGTAAACTGGACTTGTCTTGATTTACCGGCTAAGTTGCATTTCATGGACGGGTGTTGAACTGCATTGTTTTACAGACACATGAACCTAATAAATTTGAAACCTAATCAATTTACTGTAACTGATTCTTTCAGGCTCCACTTGGTACAACCTCCTGCGAGGTGTACTGGAGGTCATTGGAGGGATGGTTGCTGGGATTCTCCTCGGTTTTCTAATTCAGTACTTCCCTAGTGTTGACCAGGTATGCACTGTCATGCAGCTTTACCTTTTTATATTGATTCTTACTCTACCTTTTATCATGGTTTATTAAATAAAATATAGAATATTGTAAAACTGTTAAACGTAGACTTTCTTTTCTATTGTAATAATCTGAAATATAAACTTTCTCTTGTAGAAGCATGTAGTGATGAAGCGGTCCTTCGTGGTGTTGGGTCTGTCTATCTTTGCCGTGTTTGGCAGCAGTGTGGCAGGATTTCCTGGCTCAGGAGGCCTCTGCACCCTGGTGTTGGCATTCCTGGCTGGCCTCGGCTGGGGACCAGAAAAGGTAACTATACATGCAAGTCACATACCCCCCGCCTCAATTAACAATGAATCAAATTCCGTGTTAATTTTCAGTAAGCTTTGTAGGAAACACAGCAAGTGCCTCAAGTTGCTATGCTGCTATGCTGCTGCGTGCCAACTTGGTTAATATTTTTTGTATACTGTGAAGGCACGTGTGGAGGAAGTGGTGGGATGGGCGTGGGACGTGTTTCAGCCACTTCTGTTCGGACTAATAGGGGCTGAGATTCGGGTGTCGGAGTTGGAGGGTCACGCAGTTGGTGAGAAAACACAAACCTTTCAAAAATAACAGTGTTACCATTGTGTAAATTCAAATATGACAGCAAGAGTGCATGTAAATATATTTGCATAGCCAAAAAAAATATGAGACTGCTCTATCCTGTCGATAATGAAATCCCTGTCTCTGTCTGCACTGTAATCACATTATCGTGCTGCTTTTTGTAGGTTTTTTTATCCTTGATATCTTTCAAAAATATGTCCTGTGTGGTTTTCTTGTATGACTGTTATATGTAAACTATATATATATATTCTTATATGTCTTTCTAGGTCTGGGTATAGCCTCTCTGCTCATTGCTCTGTTGGTTAGGGTGCTCTTCACCTTTGTGTGCGTGTTGTGTGCTGGCTTTAGCTTAAAGGAAAAAGTGTTCATAGCCTTAGCATGGATGCCAAAAGCAACAGTGCAGGTATGTTGGCAAAGGAAACTCTTTACATTTGAAATTTTCAGCATATTTTTGAAAAAAAATCAATATTTTTGTCCTTGTTTTGATCAGGCAGCGATAGGCTCCACAGCTTTAGACATGGCCAGAACAAAGGATGACGAGCAGCAACAGAAGTACGGCATGGACGTGCTGACTGTGGCTGTCCTCTCCATTCTACTCACAGCACCAGTAGGAGCTCTTATTATAGGTCTCTCTGGGCCTCGCCTGTTGCAGAGACCGAAGAACTCAGTCTGTGGTGAGCGAGTCAAACCCAATTTATCAGCATTTTTCTTGGGTAGGTAAAGTCCAAAACTTTATCATTCAGCTCAGCAACCCCGTGACCTTGCTTCGTAGATGTGTCCCAATAGTGAATATCCTTTCCTCAGAGTTTTTACCTATCTCTTCTTTGTGATAGTTTTGCTAACATAAGCAAGAATTTAAGTAGTTTTAGATCACTTGTGTGCCCTCTCATTTGCATTCACATAACCCTTTCACTAAACACTCACCAAGTCTAAAATGCAACTTGTGGCTTTGTTTCTGTTGCCTTTTAACTTAAAAACAGTAGTCAGGTTTTGTTTTTTTACTCTTTTTATTTAACATTTCTCTGTCACATCTTTAATTTCTTTAGGGACTGCAGCAGATGGTGGAGAAGACAGTGAAACTCCAGTCACCTATGAGAGTACACTTTGACATTCACATCAAGTGAAGGAGGATTTTACGCAAGACTTCTCGCGCCTCAGATGTCTGAGCTGTTCTCTGGCCACCAAGTGGCTGTTGTCTGTCAGCCCTTGATGTTTGAATAAGCCTGTATTTATAGCCTCTGGTGGTTTCCAGGCCTGAACAAATGACCCATGTCCCACTGTCTGCACTGTCATGCTGTATGAATGCTGTACTGCACATTACTAGCAGTAAGGTGTCTGGCTCTACATGAACATTTAATCAACCATATCGTGTTAGTATTAGGCATATATACTGTTTACATTTTGTAAAAATGGATATTCAATCTAGTGTTTGCCTATTTTTTACTAAATTTATTTGAACTATTTAAAATTTCTGAAGTTGATGTAACACTAAATTCATAAATTTATGTCTAGCCCACTACATCACTTTGTGGTAGGCAATGTGATGAAATGTAAAAGATAGAAGCAGTAATTTACTACATTATTACATTTTTATGTTCTGCAGTATTTAATACTATTGTTTTATTCAGAAATGTGTTTGACAATGATTTGTAGGTTTTTTTTAAGACTCAGGAGATTTTAGTCGTGCATTTTGCTTTATTGTAAACAATGCTGCTGTAATAATATTGTTCTGTGGTTTTCAGTTTCCATATTTATGGAACCCAAAATTATTTGATAATTTATAAGAAAATCTAGTTTTCATAACTGTTATGCTTTGTGATTTTGTGTTTTACATTTTATCATAGCTTTTTTATTTTATTGTGTTTGAATTTGACAGATGTTGAAAGTTTGTTTACTAGACAGAAAAATGACAGCATGTTTTGTTAGCTTTTTTTAAACTAAATAATGAAACGAGGAATTTATAATGCTCAACATTATAGATCAAATAATTACAATTACTTTATTCTGAATTTTTTGTTTAATTTATTGGCATTTCCTTGCTATGTTTACTTTCTAATCTAAATGAAATTGTATATTGAAGGAGTTCAGTGTTATGTTGTTTTGTCCCAGTCACAACATCCAGAAAACATATGATGGATCGTCACTGAACCGATTCCACAAAAACGGACCCAAATAGTGGTTGTCTGACATAAATTTGCTTGATTGAAGTTCAGGTTTTTATAGCTAAGATTTTCAGTGAAAAAGGCTTAAAACAGTTTAATAGAAAACATGACAGAATGTTAGTGTTTTACTCCACATCATGGTCAGCAAACACCATCCAAAGCTGCATAACAGAACTGTGATGGCAGAAATAGTTGTATAAGACCATTATACCGCCTTTGTTTGCATCACATTTGAACAAAAGACTAAAATGACTCGGTCATTAGAGAAATTTTTAATGAATACAGTCATGTCCACTTAAACTGAGAAATTCAGCTGTGTCCTATTTGTTTTTCTTTAGCAGTGAAACCAGTTTAAATGTTGGCAAGAAAACATACAAACCCAGGTGTGTAAACAGAGCTGTGACACATGTGAGAGTACAGCCTCAAATCTGCATGAAACTGCTCTTGTTTTTGTTCCCATAATGCAGGTCTCATGATGAAACTGATAAACAAGATAATGCACTCTGTGTAATGAATTTAAATATATTTAGACTCGGTCACATGAAGAGTTCCCTAATCAAGTGAGAACAAAAGAAAGTCCAACCCTTTTACCTAAAACTAGACTTAAACAAGACCACCTTTGTCTTTTTTTTAAATTGGCACAATTACATTCTAGTTAGTGTCTTACAAAGCTGATGCAGTAAATATAGGTTTTGAAAATATAACCTATCGTATGAATAAATTAACATTTTTCCAGAAAGAAGTCAATATACAGCGATTTCTCAGGCAGCATGTCTCAAACTGAGTAAAACTTAATGAGGAAATTACTCAACAAGGCAGTGGTTTGAAATGTTTTAAAGACAAGATAACTAAATTCAAGTCACAACTTTAATGTTTTAATGTCTCTAAACAAAAAGCAGTTTCATATTCATACAATAACTTAAAGAATATCGCACATCCTTAAAGAGGGGGAGTTTCAAATATGGGCTAAAAGCAAGTGTGGGGCATCTGATTAAAACAACAGTAAGCTAGTTTATTAAAAAACAATAGTCCAAAGTAAAGATATACAGCACAAAAGGCAGGTATCAGATTGGACTTGGAAATTTTATTTAAACTGCTATTTAACTGAAAAGACAGCATTTCTCCAAATGAGCTCAGACAACAGAAATCAAAGATGTTGCCTAACTGGTCCCAGTGATTTTAATGGCATCCATAAAGACAAACACATGAAAAAAAAATCCATTTTTAGTGATACAAAAAGGCTTTTTGTGAACAACATAATGCATGATGACATAAACAAATGGCAGACCTTTACAACTTGCAAATTACAATGAAAACAACAGCTGTTAGTCTGTGTCAGATTGTGGACTATATTATTATCTGGAAAAAAATATGGACAATACCAACAACATAAAATAAACAAACTAGAAACAAAATAGACATAAACCTCCATCAGTAGTCATTTATACTATCTTCTTTTTAAGTATGAGTGGTCCCACGTTGTCTCCAGTTAGTTCATTGTGCTTTAAGTGCGACTTGTCACAAACAGGAAACTAAAACAGGAAACAGCTTAATATTAACTGATTAAGAAGATGCAAACACACTTCCCCATCCAAAAGATAGAAAAATTTTTTTAAAAAATTTAATTATTTTGCTACTAAACATTTTAAATTAACTACAACACAGAAACTCATTAACCATGAAATTAGGTGAGAAAATGCACTTACAGTTTTGGAGCGCCAGCAGCGACAGTAACACACATTAGTGCAGTTCAGGTCCTCGATGTCTATCTCATTGACCACTTTAGGGTTCTCTTTCTGGATCTTCAGGTTGATGAGGCTGTCTTTCTGCTTTTTCTTCTTAGGTAGAAATGGACGAATGGTCAGGTAGCCTAGCAAAGCCAGGATACCAAGCAAAGGCAGCAACTTGAGCCACTCCGATACTACAGATGGGAGATATAAAATATACATTAGTAAAAAGGCACACTATGAAACTCATTACTAACCTGCAAACACCACCATTATCATTTGTTTTATACATTCAAGCTGTATATGCAAAATACTACTTCCGGTATTGAGCTTTTTAAAAAGCAGCTACAGCAGCGAATGCCACTCGAAGGCCTGGAAAGTGCTTGGGGAAAATCCATTGTACACCCTCCTACCCGCTGAGATGCAGTAATCAGCTGCAAGAAACTAAAAGTCCCTGGTGTTCCACACTTTCCTTGATCTAAACAGTACACTTTAAAAATGATTTTACTGACACATAAGCTGTTGTGTGTGTGGAAAAGCTGAAAACCTGTTGTTACGCAGCCTCGGAGCTTCATTCTTAATAAGTCATCAGATCTAATCTGTTCCCAGTGCAGATCTTCAGAGGTTATTCTCTTTTCGCCAACAATGCTGGGATTTACGTATACTTGTGTGTGTTGGTAATCAAACTCAATTAACCTGTTCGATACATTCAAAGTACAGCAGCTGGAACTCTTCCTGATGATGAAATGTGGAGCCACTGGGAATATAAGTGAACTAAATGAAAACCATTACCAGTAGAGGGATAAACTGGGACTGGAGTTCATGGTGAACACAGTTACATACAGCTGAATTCATGGTGTAGCACTGTTAATAGGTTGGTTTACCATACAACCATTTCATTAACTGGTAAACTAGTGTGAGAATACACTCTTTTCTGCCATATACATAACAAGAAACTTAATATACATTTAATTTCAGTTTTAAACTAATTTATATCTTAATTTATTAATCTTATTGACAGATATATGCTTTGATAGACAGGCGACCTGTCTAAGGTGTACCCCAGCTCTCGCCCTATGATTGTGGGATAGACTCCAGCTACTTCATTGGAATAATTGGAATAAGTGGTACAGATAAAGGATGGCTGGATGTGTAGATATAAATAACGCAGGGCAGCAGATAACCCGGTTGTAACTAAAAAGAATCACTTGAGCACAAATACTTATGGTTCTGTGACTGTCATTGTTTAACAATGACTTCTGATTATTTCTATTTCATTTTGATAATTTACTAATTATTTCCCAGAGTCGGAACGAAACACGAGGAAGCTGCATTTAGCTTTGTTGCTCCACAGGCCTGGAACAAAGTCCCAGAAAGCATCAGACCAGCTGAAATCCTCAGTTTCTTTAAAACCTCTTCTCAGCTGCATTTCAGCTGTTTTTAGTTAAATCTGATTCACATCCAGATTTGCAAATGTTTCTTTTATCTGGAGTTCTTTCCTTTTTCTTTCTTTCCTGTTTTCCAATGTTTCATTGTCCCTGGTGCAGCTGAAGCTCAGGAGGAAGAGAAGTTGTCTCAACCGGACGGTTGGGAGTTCAATTCTGGGCTTCCCCTGACTACATGCTGAAGCGTCCTTACTTCTGTTGTAGACTTGGTGGAGGTGCAAATAGCTCTGACTTAAACTAACTGTGGCAACAAATTAAATGATTTAATTGTAAGGCTATTAATAACTTTTATATGAATTGTAAATTCAGTAAAAATAGCCACAGAATTTCTGGTTGGGAATAAAATCAAAATGCAATTCGATCACAGGCAACTGAGCAGGAAAGTAGAATCTCCTCTTTCTAGATTCGTTTATTGTTTGCATCTTTTTTAATTTGTTACAATGATCTGTTTAACACATCATGGTGTCACATCGTGCAGCTTGTTCCTGTCTGCTCTAGAAGCTCAATTACAGCTCAGTGTTTTGCATTCTGCTCCACATGATGGTTTTAACTTTTACTTTACTTAGTCAAATCTGAGAAAAGTCAACAGTTTATGAGGTTAGTTATAATTGTACCATTATATCAACCCTGCCATTGCTTCACCACAGCTGTGTGAGCAGGAAAACAAGCTAAGCAGATCCTCAGACCTTTGGTTCATAGCCTTCATTGTTTGAATTGTATATTTCTATTACAATATCTGTCTACCCGATTTTCCTAATTTCATAATAGTAGTCCTGATAAACTATCTGATGCAATCAAGATTGTTTTTGGTTATTTTCTTTAGTCCACTGTGAATAAAATGGCACATAATGACACCATCTCTTCCAGTGAAGCTGTCACTGGAGCTGCCTTGCTGCATATACAGCATGTGGTTGTTTCTACTTATATACTATTATAGGTTCATTCTGCTGCTGACATGTTGGTTTCACTTCAACAATCCAATGTTGTTCTAATAAGAGCCCAGTAAAAGTTCAGCAATAATCACCGCTTGCTATAAATCTTATATTTTTTTTAAACTTTTCTATACATGATTCCTCCATGATAATTTATTACAAATAACACCAAGACACTGAACTATTGTAACTTTTCAAAGTGTTTGATCATAAACAAAAGAAACTGCTTAAAATATATGTTAGTTAGATATGTTAGAGATCATTTTAGACTCCATTTATTTGCCTACTCCTCTCTGTGTGAATTCCTGTTTATATTTTATTCTGTACATATTCAAAATTATGATTCCCAACTCAGAGGTTTCCATCATTGTCATATAATATTGCAGCTCATTGTTCCCAGATATAATTTATCATTGCGTAAAATAGTAATGGACAGTATCTGTCACTCTGGTGTGCCACTTTCTTCTGGATGCCAACATACTTGCTTATTATTCATATTTTGTTCTGTCACATAAAAATAGGAAATCTTCTGTTATATCTGAACCCTAGGTTTAACTGACAGGATAAAAAAAGGTTTTCTCTCTATTACATTGCATAGGACTGTTGTTACCATTTGCTTATTTGTTTGTGTTTTCCTGATCTTCAACTCCAGATAAATCATAGACCATCCCGTTTCTTCCTTTTCTTTGAGATTTTAGTGCTACTGGTCTATAGTTTGATGTCTCTGAAAGTCTGAAATAGTGATATTGAGATTAAAATAATTACTTCTCATGCCCAACATATGATTCTAATCTTCTCTTACACTCCTGCATTATAAAGTGTGTACTGAATACTACCATTTTTTCCACAAATATAATAATTATTGGTTGCCAGCTCTTTCTTTCTGGTCCAAAATGAGAATGTTGTTTCAGTAACATTTTCTATATCTATCTTTTTATACCCCAACTTATTGTGCAAAAATATCCCCACAAGTCTACCTCTATCGCCACATATTATAGCCAGTATAAACGTATATTACAAACTCTCACTTTGGTTTCGGACATCTTTCATTACACATATCATATGTTTTAATCATAAGTTTTTCTTTTATGTTTAAAATATACATAAGTAAACAAAAAAATATGTTTTTTTAACTGCATTTCATTTGTAATGTCATTCACTGTGGTGCCATATTGTTAAAATTCTTACTGAAAGTGTTCAAAACATTTTGATTAAGTCCAATTTTTCTCTTCTGCAACTTGAATACATTACTCATTTGCAAATGCAACATTTCTTTCTGTCCAATCACTGTCCCCTACCATGATCAGTGTCCCCTACCATGATCAGTGTCCCCTACCATGATCAGTGTCTCCTCCCATGATCAGTGTCCCCTACCATGATCAGTGTCCCCTACCATGATCAGTGTCCCCTACCATGATCAGTGTCTCCTCCCATGATCAGT
>JBAMHV010000004.1:7935005-7953152 GCA_037177535.1 Pseudomugil gertrudae | reverse complement strand
CATAAGGGTGGTAGCGTAAGGCGTCTTTCACTGGTTGAGCGTAACTGTCGAGAGGGAGTGTAGCTCTGGATCAAGGATAATTCTGCAATATTTTTTAATCTAATCTTATCTTAAGTCACCACATTTCCTGAGCATGGAGGCTGGTGATGGTGAACAGGAAAACCTCCTTTTAGCCAAAAGGAAAATGTATTTTAAATGTATTTTAAATGATAAATATTGCTAGTGTGACTGTTAATAGGACAACAATACAGATTTGTACTGAACAGGGCTTATTTAAATGTTTTAAAACCAGGTGAATGCTCGAATCCATCAAATACCCAAGAATAAATGTGAAAATGTTTCATCTGTCTGTGTTTTTTCTCTGTACCTTTTTCAAAGCTCTTTGATTTGTGCTATGACTCTGTAACACACAGAGCTTTACAGTGCAATGGGAAGCTGTGAAATTACACTGAACATTGTGTTTGCTTTTAGCAAATATCGGCTATATTTGATCAGCATCTTAAAACCGGTTGCAGGGACATCAGTTGTAACGCTACAACATTAGCACAGTACATAACGGTTAATAATAACGGTTACGGAAAAACTATTTTGTTATGCACCACCAAAAATGAATATTCAGGAGCTGCTTGAACAGGCTAATTCATGAAAAACAACTTGGCTTCATTATTATTTAAGCATTTTAATTATGGAGTATCCTACAGTCAGACTTCATAAACCCAGTGCCGTAATGGTATTAAATATTGTAAAGTTCATAACGAGGGTTTACTGGCGGTTCTGCTTTAGACTTCTAAAGTTTCTTGCATCTCCTTGAGGCAACTGCAAATTTCAGTTAATGTAATATTTAACATCACTTTCATCTTTGTTGCTGGTAATACAATTCTCATTGCTCATTATTCTTGTTTTTTATTTTCTTGGTGTTGCCAATCATTTTGTTTTTGTTTTGTTTTTTTCTTTTAATTATCATTATTATCATGAATGTTTTTTCCATGTGACATCGTGTTCCTTGAGAGGTTGCTTGACCAAGCTGCACTAAATCTAGTCATGTGAAAATTATGGTTTGTGGCAGTCCCAGTGTGTCTTGGTGCTGCTTGTCAGATTTGTCGATGTGAAGCTGCCCCCTTTCACTTACCGACCAGCAGCCAAGTGATCCTCAGATATTTACATGAGTTATCATTTAGGAGTGTTGTGTAAACCAGTGTTGGTTTTGTCTCCTGCAAGGTATTGGCGGGGATCCATTTAATGGTACCAACTTCATAGACTGTCTGGAGGTGTTCCTGCAGGATCCCAAAACAGAGGGCATCATCCTTATCGGAGAGATTGGAGGGAATGCAGAGGAGAATGCAGCCGAGTACCTGAGACAGCATAACTCTGTAAGTGAATAAGATCCAAGACAACCTTTATTTCACCTTCCTCAACCTTTTTGCAATGGTTTCTTCGACAGCAGTTCACATATCTGTTAATAGGAAAAATGTATTGTTTTTTTTAATTAGCACTTAGTTATGCCCTTTTAAATCTGTCCGCTCCAGTGAACACAGCATCCTATCATACAGTGAGAACATGGTGGAGCTGCAAGCGTGTTCTGTGTCTTTGATCGCAGCCTCAGGCTTCCTCTCATTTTCCCGTGTGATTTGTGTAATCTAGGTAAATAGTGGCAGATGGGATGCAGGTGTAATTTACAGGTCATGCTTGAAAAATCAGCAGCACGGATGAACAGTATACCTTTCGCAATGCCCATATGTGATTAAAAAGCAGTAGGGTGATACGTTTCTGTTGCCAAATGGCTTAGTATTTGGCATTTAAAACTTCACCAGAACTTGGTGTTTTGCGTCTTGCAGATGATTTTGCCATGCTAATTTTTCAGTGTGTACGTGTTTGTTTTGGTGTATGTGTGCATGCAGGATGTTCTTGAGCTGAAAAATGGATTTGATTTGCCCTCAGCTGCTCTAATGCATGCAAATCTCCTGCTGGCGTCTCAGGAGAATAACTTCTCTCACTGAACAAATAAAGTACAAACACCCCCTCCCAATCACCCAGAATGTTGACAGTGAGGGACAGTTCAAATGAATCACATGCATGAAAAAACTCAGTAGAGCGTGGGAGTAAGCTGCAGATCTCATGTTGAAAGTCAGTTGTGTAGAAAATTGTTCATAAAAAGTGCTTTTAGACCTTTTTTTCTAATAGACAAGACCCGAACAAAGATGTCAGGACACATTGTTTTCACTTTGAATCGAGCTTAACTTTTCCTCATTTGAATACATTTGAATTCAGGTCACAGTAACACTTGTCTCACATAGCCAGACTTATCTGTACAGCTCTGTGCCAGCACCGGAGATGAGTCTAGCTGCACCAGTTATTATTTCTTATATAAACTAAAAAAGGGGGAATAGTAATAATAAAAATAACACCTCTGGCTTGTTTGAATTTCAAACCAATTATGATCATCTTGGACTGGGCTAAGACCAGGATGCTGCGATGATGCCCCTGTAAAATGGCATTGGTAAGGGAGAACTCATTTTAGGAGAGCCAGAAGCAAAACCTGCTTGAACATAAATTTCAGAAAGAAAATCTGCAGTTTTTCTTAATGTAATATCTAAAGATTTGGATTTGACATTTTCTGCATGTAGACTGTTACACTTCGTGGCGGTACATGTGGATTTGAAAACACAGAAGAAGAGAAACCAACCTTCTTTTAAAATATGTCCAGCATTAAACCTGTACTTTTCATATACTTTCAGCACCCCAGGATTTATCCAACTTTTACACCAAAAAGTTCAGGTACATCTCAAAAAATCTGAAAAGGAAATAAAACTCACATATTACACAGCTTTATGACACAGTGACATATTTCAAGCTTTTATATTTTTTTTAATTTTAATGAATAATGACTTATAGTTCATAAAAAATCAGTAAAAGTAAAATATTGCATACGATCAATAAAAAGTATTTTAAGCAGAAATGGTAGGCATCTGATAAACATGCTCTTTCTTATGCACTTAATAGTTTGTGAGGAATCATTTTGCATTTGCAGGCTATATCTCCTCAGGTGTAATCAAAGCCGGGTTGCTTTGATTAGAGATCAACTAATTATCGGCATGGCCGATATTATTGGCCAATATTGTGCAAATTTTCTAATCATCTGTATCAGCCGTTTTTTCCACTTATAGCCAATATAAAGGTGCTGTGTAGCCAATCAACACTGATGTTTACATGCAGTTCCTCAGAGCACAAGGGGAAAGCCTTACATGTAGACTGAAGTCAATAGAAAATGTCGGAAGTTGCAAAAAAATCCTCTATGCAGACGTTTCAAGGATACCACAACCTTTTTATGATCAGTTTCAATGACATGCGGCCCAGGGGTGAAGTTTGACCAGCCTGCTTGCATGTTTATGTTTGCATCAAGTGTGACACACTTTAGCAAATAGCCTCCAAAAACAATAAAGCACCATGGAAAGAAAAGACATAACAACATGAGCACAGCAAGTAGCACAGAGAGACAAAGCTGTAGAGTTTCAAAAGCAGAGTTGACATAATATGGCTCATGCAATTTGTTAACAGTTTAAGTGTTAACACCATCTTTATACTGTAGCTCAGTGTCTGTCCCTCCCTACATGTGATCGATCCATGGGTTTTTTGTCTCCCTTTCACTTTACAGAGTTTGGTGATATTTACAGGAGACATGATGTGTTGAATGTCACATGTTAAATATTTCTGATGTGATGTCAACAACAACGTTGCTCAGATGTGTTTTAGTTAGGAAGTGGAACTCATTAGATCAGATGGATATATACAGGTTAAACATCAACATGCATGTTTTTGGGTCTTTGTTCATCCATCTACTGATGGATAATATAGCATTTTGGTTTGGTGGCTCTTGTTTTCTTTTTAACATTACCTCATAGAGGTTTGCTGGCCAAGCACAGTAACACCATGGGCTGTGTCCAAATTTCCAAACTATTACGTAACCCCTCATTTACTATGTAGGGCTGCACAACAAAGCAAAACTATATTTTGCACCTATTCTGTTGGACATGAAGCTGGCTATATTTTCTCTACAGTTTTTTTTTCTTTGTTTTTAAGCCCGCATTGATGTTCATGTCACTGTGGTATTTTTGAGCCCACATTAGCAATGCATTGTGGTCTATATTGACCCATCTTGTGACCATTGCTCACTACTTTTTATCATATATTGTGAGTAATTTTGAGCACACTACTTTCTTCTTTGGGGACATTCCTAGTAATTGATGTGACCACTATATACAGTAGGTTCTCAACCCTTACTTCAATACTATAGGGATACTATAAGGATACTCGATACGTATCCCCAAATTAAACAACTCTTACAGCCAATACACAGCGACTCTTTAATTTAAGTGAGGTGTGCTTGTGCAGGCATCTGGTTAAAGCCTGCAGGGCTGCAGCCTTTGCAGGACCAAGCCCTGATTTGGGGCATGGTGTTGACATTTGGACAGCTTTTGGTACCTATGGCAAGTCTTACTGGAAAACTAAATCACCATCTCCTTTAATCTCGTCAGCAGAAGGAAGTATGACATGCTCTAAAATGTCCTGATAGATGTGTGTGTTGACTTTAGAGAACACAGCGGACCATGACAACCCTACAGACCCAGACTCAAAGACCATAGAAGCTCAGGCAACTTCTGCAGGTGTTTTAAGACACCTGATTAGGGTACCACACCGGAACTTTCTAATATTGAACTTTTTCACAGTTTTCTACTTTTCTGAGACACTAAATTTTGGGTCTTTATCATCAGTAAAATGTAATCGTCAGAATTTCAGGAACTAAACATGTATCACGAATTTAAATAATATCTTGCTTTACTTTGTAAAATGAGTCACAAAATAGATCTTTTCCATTACATTTACATTTTGTAGATGTACCTCTTGTATGTGAAACTGTGTTTTTTAATGCAGGTACAGAAACTAAGTGCCTGTTAAATCCTTTTTTATTGCCAGCAGAAATAGGTTCACAAAGCCAGAATTAATGTCAGTTAAACTTAAGATAGAATAGCATAATAGCACTTTGAATGACAGTCTGTCCTGCTTAATCTGTCTCGGACCACAATCTCTGTTAATTATGAGTCTGACATAATTGAACTGGTTTATTATTTTTCACTTGTTAGCAAATGTCAGCCCACACAGCAAGACTCCAGAGTGAGCCCCAAGTCATCTCGCAGACAGACAAAATTGAACAAATTTGGTCTCCATTTGTCCGTGAGTTGTCACTGTGAGTTTCAGAGCCTCCAAATGAGACATTACACTTGATAAATGTCTATTTTCAGCTATTGGAGGAGAAACGTGCTGGTACGAACACAGCTCACATACAAGAAATGAGCCAAAGTGACGCTTGAAAGAAAAAGGCTTGAGATCATTACAGCAGAATTATACTAGTAATTTTCTTTAATTAGTATAAAACATTTATTAGCCGATGTCACAGATTAAACACTTACTGAAAATGACATAAATGAGGCTGTGTTTTGGCTGCTTAGGATAAAACAAAACAACAAAAACAGTTTCATATTTCTTGATTGCCCACGTTAACAATGTTAACGTTTTTCCTGTAGAAAATGTAAACAAAAGCAACATGCAATTGTTTTCATATTATTTAAACCCCATATCTGTATCCTGCTAATGGCCTGAATGCAGTTATGATTTATTACTTTAATTTTAGCACTGCAGACACTTACACTGCTTCAGACACTAAAGTATCTTATATAATGCACTAAAACCTTTGCTGCAATTATCATAGAATAATCAGATACATACACACTAATACATATGTATGTGAAATGTAGTGAACGCTGTGTTAAATGAAATGTTGAGATGGGAGACCCATTTGTGTCATGGTAACAGCAAAATATATTGTGCTCCTGTTCGAGAGAGACATATAACACCAAAAGTATTGATTTCATTATCCATGAGTGTTACAGCTGAGTTACAGCACACTGTTTATCTACCAGCAGCTTAATTCTGGGAGGGAAAAACAACCTTACTATGAAAGTGCTCCCAGGACATATTTTATCACTGCGCTCTCGTCAGTGGTGATGCTCTATGTGTGCTATAAAATAGAATCCTAAAAATAGTACTTTGCATTAAAGGCTTTGTAAAGCCTGCAGAAAGGTTTACACCAGCATAAACATAAAACAGTTAGGTTTACGTAAATAAAGACTGGAGGATTTGGGGAAAAAGCTAACTTGCATGTTTACTTTTTACTTTTTTTAAAAAATCCTATTCTATTGACGTTGTTGCCCAGCTTTTCTCCACTGACTTCAATTAAACCTCTTGTAATTCGGTGGAAACACTGAAAAATTAAATGAGGATGTAGTCAGAAGGAAGAAATGCTTAATGTCATGTTTCTGTTTGACTTTTTGGACTTGTAATTGCAATTACTTAGTTGGAACAGGGTTTTGTCTTTTTTAGTGTCTTTATAGCACAAAGCACTCCTACACTCGTGCTGGCACACAGAGAGACGGGAACTCCCCTATTGGTCTTCTAATTACAGTAATAAATCTGTGCTGCTAACGGTGGAAAACAAAAGACGGGAAGAATGAATAGAAGTATGACTCTCCTCCCTCTATGAATTGTTACATAGTGTCAAGGGAGGCAGGGATTAATAGAGTAATTAAACCTTTTTCGTTTGAGGTAGATTTAAAGCTTGATTCACTCGAGGGTGCTTCGTGTACTCAGAACGTGCTCTGACTTGTGAGCAAGTCGTTTTGTGCTAATTTGTTTTGTGCCTACATTTTCCCCACATACAACAGATCTTTGTGACATATTTGGTGCATTTTAAAGTGATATTCCCTCACTCACTCCCTTTCCCATTGAAACATTGCAAGTTTTAACTTTCTCGTTAGCGGTGCGTTTTGAGCCGAGGCCCTCAACGTTTCCCTGCTGTTCTTAATTATCTAAATGAATTTCCAACTTATATTAATGGTTTCCGTCTTCCTCCTGCCAGCGTTCTGTTTAAATTTGGTGCCGAGATGGTAGCACTAGTGGGTGTCTTTGAAGGACTTTGCTGTATTGCTTTGGCTGTTAAACATGCCACATTCGCTCTGCGAACGCAGTCTAGCAGATGAGCTATGACCTGCACACGCACCCACTCGTGCACGCAGCAGTCCTCTGCAATTAGGCTGTTATTTCAAAGCATGAAATATTAGCAGCTGTACATGCACACGCGCACAGGCTCCATCCTTCTCGCTAGTTATGATGTTATTGCCCAAGATGAAATATTAGCTCTCTTCACCTTGGAAATGATCTTAACTGTTGAATGTAACATCCATCAATGAGCAGACAGCATAGACAGGCGCTGAGCTAATCACTGGCTGCATGACTAATTACCATTTCAAAAATGAGATGATATGAAATGGCAGGCGCCTGAGCCTCTATCTGGTCATACACCAGCCCATGCAATTAAATGTCTTGATTGACCCTTTGTTTTAATAATACAGGTTTAGACAGAGATGACTGGTTAGACAAGCCTGCTATCATGAAACGCTCTAATGGGAGGACACGAGGCGCTTTGTGTCTAATGAATGAATAAAATGCAGGTGTGGTAAACTAATTCTCTGTTTTTGTACAATTGCACACTTCCTCCCTCTGTTTTGCTAATGTTTTTCTCCTGTGTCATTTTGTTAAATGTACTCAAATCACTTGTTTCCCTTGAGCTTATCGTCTTCGTGCTCATCATTTCATGCTCATGTTTTTCATTTGTGGTGTTTTCTACCTTTTTCTCCCTCTCTGTTGTCCAGGGAGCAAAGGCAAAGCCTGTTGTGTCCTTCATCGCGGGACTAACTGCTCCTCCAGGCCGTAGGATGGGCCACGCTGGTGCTATAATTGCTGGTGGAAAGGGCGGAGCCAAAGAAAAGATTGCAGCCCTCCAGTCTGCTGGAGTTGTAGTGAGCATGTCCCCAGCTCAGCTGGGCAGCACTATGTTCAAGGTGAGTTTGTTTTGTCCCATTTTGGTAGCGTCAGAGCATAGCAATCAAAAGCAGTGGTATAATTCAAATTTCATATGTGATATTTTAACCCCCAATACAACAAACTTCTAATTGTCATGTAAAGATATCGAATACAAGACAATCATACAGGAGCTTTTTTTTTTTTTTTAACCAATGAGCTCTCTGCTGTCAAGGCTCCAAGGCGTATCAGCTGGTTTTATCTGAGAAACGGAGATTAATGATGTGTTTGGAAACACCTTAAATGTCACTTTTGGTTTTGGCTGTTAGTTTTGGTTTAAATTGCTGCTGATCGTAGTAATAAAAGATTTTATATTACCAGCATGTGCATTTTAATGCTGTTATAGTAAAAAATTCAAGTAAATAAGTTTTGCCTGTAGCAGCTACTTCATTAACATGGTACACATTATGTGAATAACACCATGATTTTTACAAAATAATCTAATGCTTACCAAAAAATGGTCATTTCACCCTATCAACATGGGTTTGATGCTTGATACTGTTCCGTAATAGTTATGTAATCTGAGGGACTGTTCAGTAGTTTGGTGATGTCATTTTCTACCACAGATCTTAGTAATGCAGTGATTGTGCTTTCATGTCACATGCACAGACAAAATGGCGAATGCCTAATGAAATGGAATGACAAACAATCCCAGCTTTGTAAAACATTTCACTCTTTTAGGTGAGAATTGCATCAAATTGGTGAGAAGTCAGGTTTTTAATTCACTCTTATTTTTTACATAATACTGGAAATGCAATGCTCACAAAGTTTACAGAAAGATTCTCACTTGTGGAAGAAACATTAAAAATAAAGTCAGATGTCTTATTTTTCTGCATCTTCATCTAATTTCTGAAACATAAACAAGTAACCATCTCTCAAGATGTACAAATGAACTAAACAAATGCAGTAATCATATTTTATTTAAAGTTTAATGAAGGCACTAAGATCTACATTATAATGATGTTAGAACTATGCTCCAGTTTCAGCTCCAGATTCTGATATCTGGAGGCGGTGGTCACCTCAAGTAACATCTTTAATTTTGGAACTGTCACAAATCGGAGAAGTTGTGGGATGAACACGTTTTTCCTTTTTGTGAACTTAATTTTGTGAGGGTAGTGAGACTGAACCCTATAATGGGCTGCTAACAAAAAAGACAGCAGGAAAAAAATTAATAAGCATGTGTTGAGTTTGGCGGAGTTGGTGCTGCAGCTTCTTTATTTCAGTTTATCTCAAGGGAGGCACCGTTTAACAAGATGTACAAAAAGTGAGAGCATGTATTATACCCATTCATCATCCTATATTTTCATTACCACTGCCAGGACTACTGCACACAGATATGGATTTACATGACATTTTTTTCCCCGGAGTTTAATTCATAATCATTGCATGTAATGATGAAAAACGTGCTTTGTGGTCGCTCATTTTGCCACACAGTGTATTCATACATCTCTGTTAATCTGTTAATCGAAGTAATAACACATCAGAGGAGCAAGTGAATCTTAACACTCCTGGTGTGAGACGATGGTGGCTTTAGTCTGTGCTGTTTAGGTGGTGAAATGAACATCTGCATTTATTGACCTGCATGCCCCTGGATGCAAGCGGTGCATCTGCAAAAGATATTCACGAGTCTCCATATTAAATCAGCAGTAAATATTGTATGCATTATACATGTGGCATTGGCTTAATGAAAGCTGTAGGCCTGTGAAACATCCCATTTTTACTATAAACGGGGCAGAACCAGCTCATATGGCCACTGATCTGTTTTGCAGTTGGAACATATTTACTGTCATTGCATTTTTGGTCAAACCAGATGTTGTCTGATGTTCATTTAAAGATGGAGAACATGAAGATATGAGCAATAAATAATTGAATTCCTGTAATCTGGCGGCACCGAGTTTATTAGAAATGCTTTTCAGCCGTGGACTTAGGAAGCATGGCCGCAGGGCAATGCAGGCAAGTGCTTCTTATCAACATGAAAAGTTAAAATCGAGGATAAGAGAAGGAAGATCACACAGCAACCAGTTTGCGTTTTATCTAGAAAAACCTTTACGACTTGATAAAATTGAAGGTGGAGCTCATGTAGAGTCTATGCAGCAAATGCAGGGGAGGGGTCTGGGGGTAGGGGTTGGCAGACTTCTCCCTTTAAACCAGCTGCAAAGTGAGCTTGTTTTATATGTCTGTGTTCTCACCTGGAAAATTATTCATCAATCCGTCTTTGTACACGCCAGCTTACGCATGTTTGGTTTTCCACTGTGGAAGGAAGCCGGAGTATCCCGAGACCGAACTAGGAATCATCCTGCTGAGAGGGAAATGTTAAATAGTCATTTAAAATTGTATTTGTTTGTCAGATAATTTTACATTTCTTTTTGTATTGCTGAAGCTACAAAGAAAAACGGTAATTAAGAGTCCTAATCAGCAGTCTAAGCATTATTAACCGAGGTTGTTATTAACTTAATTAGCCGTTGTTAGAATTAAGTTAAAAAAAAGCCTCACATTATAAACTAAATTTACCTTGTAAGTCAAGTGTGTGAGAGCCTTAAAAAAGATTTTAGTGTTATGCTAAGCTCTTCCGACCACAAAATTAGATACAAAATCTGAGAGTCAAACACGATTCAGTGGAACAGTCAGTACATTTGCTGCTTTGAATAATTAAGATCTTTGACTCCAGCATAGCTTTTCATCGGACTATCGTCAGCACAGATGTCTAGATTTTATTTTCACAATTATTTAAAAGTTGAATCATGTTGACGATGCCTACCATGCTCATGTTGCAGCCGGGTGTGTTGTCCCTGCTAGCTTATAAATGTTGTGCTTTTCTTTCAGTTCATGGCTGTTTTTATTTGTACCTTTTGTGTGGCAACCTTTACTTCCCTTATTTACCCCTCCTCTCGCTCAATGACATCTCGACTATCGTTCTGCATGTAAAAAATGTGTTTTGCTTCCTATATTCATCACAAACAGCTCTGCTATTTTACTTTTGAGCAGCAACTGTTGTGCATCTGCTGCCATTCACCGAAGAAGCATTTTTCAGCATAAGTCACCACCACCATCTTTTGTCTTTCTTTCCATTCAATTAACCTCTTTGTTTGTCCTCATTTACGGCTTTCTCTCAAATTACTGAACCCTTTTAACCCAACTCTAAAGCAGAGATCTAGTGAACAAGGCCATAGCACTCTACTTTTCTCTAAATGTATCCAAAAATAATGTCGTCTTTTAAAAACATCAAGATTAGACGGTGAGGCAGCAATAGAGGCGTTTGAGATCTTTAAAAAGAGGAATCGTTTTCTTCCTCAGGGTGGCAGTAGACCTCCAGGTAACCACAAGCCACAGATGAATGGGCCAACATGTGCTTCTGTACTTGTGTGTTCTCTAGACCTGATAAATGGCATTTGCATTAAGTTACCCCCCTGTTACCCTCCCCGAAATGGAAAATTCTCAGGAAACAACGTATTCTATCATCCTGCGATTTGTGTGATATTCTCCAAATTGAATATGTAAATAGCAACATCCTTTTTAATGGCTAACATAATGCCTTCTCATTTGTAGTCACATGGTTGGACTATGCAGATAAACACAGCCGTCATAACCTCACACACATCAGATGTATCACCTCTATTAGTCAGAGGAAGTGAGTTGTTTTCATATTGACAACTGGGACTTACTGACACGTATGTGCTACATGATTTGCACTCTCCAGGATTGAAAAAAAAAGGGCACTCCAGAGCTGAAGTGTTCTCCCCCTTCCTACTTCAACACCACATCTGATACACAGGATCAAAACGGGGCCATGTGAATTCCACATGAATAAATCATTCACGTCTGTCTATCCTCATCTCACGTTGTTTCTCTTCTTCCTCTCTTGTCCTTGCAGGAGTTCGAGAAGAGGAAGATGCTGTGAATTTTTCTGTAAGGCAACCGACCTTTTACCCTCCCGCTTCAAAAATGAAATGGTTCTGGAGGTGGACATGCCAAACAGCATCTCGAAACCCTGATAATTTCATCAACGATGCGCACATGCAGTGTTTATATTGTAATTTCTGCCATGAACTTGTACCTTGCACATAACAAAAGAATAAAACATTAGTGTCTTAATGGGATCCTAAAGACTTCATTGTAGACTGTATAAAAGCTCTGTAGATGTTTTCTTTCTCCGCTCATCACCATCAGCTAAAATAGGCCGGCCACAGTGATCCGTTTTATTCTGTTATACTGTAAGATGTTTCATCATACTTTCCACTGGTTGTCCACCTGAATAAGAAGCATTTCTTATCGTATCCAGCTGTGTTGTCTGTACTTTCACACGGCACGTGGAGAGACCTCGTCTGTCTCCTAAACATTTCACACAAATGAGGATGTTAAAAGGTGTGAGCTGTATGTGCAGAAGGAATTAGACAAGCACTTAAGATGGAGGCGCCGTTTTTCTGTTCACAAAGCTATTGTTCAAATGTCCCACATGAAATTTTCTCCTCAAGTGGTTGGCGGTGTAAAATCATAGCATTTGATGGCCGTTACGCCTCCATTCTGAGCAGAAATGATTGAAAAGCCAGTTGATTAGTCTGTCATAAGATTAATAGGCAGCACTTAACACTTGTAAAGTTTGTCAGTTAAATATCTGTAAGTGGTCACAGAGTCTTTTCAGTAATGACAAAAATATCTGCAGACTTTGATAGTGTATGACTCATGATCACATTTATGTAGACCAATGTCTACAAAGCTTTTGCCTCGCCTAATCCCAAACCGTGCATTCAGCTTTATAATAAGGACTTTATGCTCTACAGTCGCTGTAAAATCCCCTTTTTATGTAATTGTTCTTTCTAATAGTCTGATCACATTCTGGCTGACATTTTCTGTAACCTGAGGAAGAACTATACTTCAGATTAAATGGTTGCCATCAGTCAGATAGTTCTGTTAACTGATATTTTTTCAATCTATAGTCATCGTTCCTGGAGAAATCTGCTCATTTACGCAGTCTAATGTGTTGCTTTCTGAGCTCAAACCACGATTCTTCTTTCAAAGTAGCTATGATCCTTTTCCCCCTCTTTTTACGTTATAAAATTAGAAACCGATCGGGCCTGTGCATACATGCTGCAGAGCGTGATTGGATGCTAATTGCTTAATTAAACCATGCACTTGTGTGGAAGTGTTTGTATTTGTTGTTTCCACAATATTTTACTTTGGCTTTACATAAATTTATTACACATCTGTAAAACACTTTTCAGGTATATTCAGATTTAACGCTGCTGCAAAAATGGAGCCAGTAGAGCATTCAAAACAAAATGTTATGTTAGTTGATCAAGGCGTGTTACATCAAAGGAAAAGGTTAAATGATCGATTCAATATTGCACACAAGGTCAGATTAGACGCGAGGAATGAAAAGCAGGAGATAAATTCCAGTTGGATCTACTCCCACAAAACCTGTTAAAATGAACTCACCAAGAACAAAAGTGTGTAATGAAGCATATAATGCCCTCCACTGGACATCTCAACAGCCTTTTTATCTTCCCTACAGCAGTCAGCCAAGGCAGATTATTTTGTGTACACACTGTTAACAATTACTTTTTAATCTGCATTAGTGAATTAACATAATGACTGACAGTGGAACAGAAAGGTTGTTTGTTTAGAGGCTCAGAAGTTCCTGCTTGTGCTGAAGTTGCCAGACTTTGCTTTGCCAGACTTTTAGCCTATTTATAAGTAAGAAAGAAACCAAAGTTTAGTCGTGTAGTTTTTGTATTTTAAATGTTTTCATCATTGCTACAAAGAAGTTAATAAGTAACAGCATTCTTATGGAGTCACACCATCTCCAAAAGCAACCATTCAGTGTTTTCTTTTTATGAGCCATGCAAAGAGGCACCAATGCAAGTTTTACTTGCTCGTATCATCAATTTAGATTATTTTTTTTGGATTTGGAAGATCTTCTTGGGCACTGGTTCTTGTCTGTCAGGTGTATTGGAGTGGTAGCATCATTTACGGTGCTGTAGGCATTGTGTGGTTCTCATGGCCACACAGTGGTTTAAATTAATCCAGTGTAAACTGACTGCTGACCATCTTTTATCTGTCACTGTTGGCAGCAACACTTTCTATTAAGAGGACAAACTTTTCATATGGAAAAGTCACGAGGTCTCCAGCATTATGCGTAACTGTAGAAATTAAAACAATTTGCATGCAATAAGATGTCAGCGCCACGTCAAAAAGGTTACTTACATATTAAGGTATTAAAATTAAGCCTGAGAGCTTCACTACTCACACTCAAAATCTTCAGGGGCAAATCAGACAAATAATCTAACAATAATGTGTCAAGGAAAGAGTATAATTTATAAGGCATAACATTTAGAGAATCATACTGCCAGGAACAATGCCCAAAATCATTATTGACTAGTCTTCAGGAGGGAGTTAAAGCACAATGTTTGGCACAATATTATCAGTAACATGTTTTTGTTGCATCTATATGTGGCGAGACAGGGAGTGTACTTAAATTTTAATAAAAATGCGACAGCGCATTAACTTTAACTCTACCTAACTTAATTCAAATGTGCTGTACCAACAGAGGCATGAGACTATTTTTAAATTAAAACAATTTTTATTAAAAAACAAATAATTAAAAACAAGCCAAAACAAAAGAGTCTGAGATGAGCATAACTGGAAAGGTGGGCCTAAACTAGGTCAAGAGATCCAAAGAAGTGCCCCCGGCACACATAAAGACGTCTACACTATTAATACACAACACCTGCACATGTGATCAACCTGCAGAAACGGGAGGGTAATCACGCCACAATGTCACCATTGATCCCTGTGGTTTTAAAAGGGTTAGGCTAGGCCTACACCATAATTCTGTTCCCTAAACAAATGTTACCCAACACTCGTTTGTAATTTATATAGAGGCAGAATAAAATATTCATCCATTTTCTATGCCGCTTCATCTAATTCAGGCTCACAGGTAGCAGGAGTCTATCCCAGCAATCACTGGGTGAAAGACGGGTACACACTGGACAGTCCATCACATTTCAACACGGAGACAAACAACACACATTCACTCCTAAGGACAATTTTGAATAACAAATTAACCTAACATGTATGTTATTGGATGGTGGGAGGAAGCCTTAGTACCTGGAGAGAACATGCAAACTGCACACAAATGCCACTGCCCAAGCTGAGGTTCGAACACGCGACCAGCTGTGAGGCTGTGGCGCTAACCACCACGCCACTGTGCAGCCCTATAAGATATTCATGTATAGTAGAAAATCATTTTATTAAACACTCAAGTCAAAAAAATGAGACGGTGATGACAAATGAGCAGGTCTGGTTAACGCTTCCCTCTAAAGCATCAGACACCCACAGCCAGCAGATGGAGCTCTTTTTACGTGTCAAATCTTGCAACACGGTGAGCCAATTCCAGGGATTTGTGTCAAAGTTCACTCGATGTATCATGAGACCATCCTTAGTTCAGCCATGATGCAGATAAGATCTTTAACAGCCGGAAATTGCATCACCAGTCAACTAGGTGAGTGCTTGCTGTAAGGAGCTCGCTCATACCTGCTTAAATATGACACCATCTGCTCTGCTACTTATCAGGGCCATTTAAATTGGCCCAAATCAGATTGATTTCTCTATAAAGACAGTTAAGTTTATTCACAATGCCACAGGATGGCTATAAGCCACTAACAGCCCTGCAGCAAAGCCTTACCAGGAGAGTGCAGACCTCAGTCTAGTCAGTTGTCAGAGTTGAAGACGGGAATATTCCTGAGAGCAGACGGTAGTCCTGATGAACTCAGCAGGTCTCTCTGCAAGAAGCCTCGCATGCACTACCAAACCATATAACTAATGTAAGGAGACACTGAGCAATGCAAAGGTGCCTAGCATGTAAATTATCTATTTAATTTAACAATTTCTAATGAAACCATTGAAGTAAATCTGTGTTAAGAGGTGAGAGCTTTACTCCCTCTCAAAAAAATAAGTTTTACACTGAATACATAATGTATATTGTGTCATTATTAAATTTTAGTGTGTCAGACTACCACCTTTACACAAAAAACCTGAAAGATGAACAGCTGCAAGTCAGATTGGATGCTCTGCTTTGGTGGGTTGGTGGGTTATTCACTGTGCCACATTGCTCTTTTTTTCTTTTTAGCCAGAAAGGGTTTCAATAGCAGTATTGATATTATTGATTCTACCTGATGCTGCACAGTGTGGTTTGCCTACTCTCCATTATAGCATCGAGGAACAGTGGTAAGGACAAGAAATAAAACCAAGAGGCTTGACAGTAGCAATTTGCATGAGGCGATATTGTTTTAATAGAACCACTGACTTGAGATTGCTTTGGGAATTGAGGGCAAAAATGAGGATCGAGGAGCAGATGTACAGGGATGTTGAAACACAGCCCCATTCTTCTGTCGTTTTCATTTTATCAGCTGTGGATGGGTTTCTTCTCCTGATGGGGAAGGTTTTTGTCTGGGTAAACAATGCTTCACACTCTGGATAACCTGATAAACTTGTTAATTGAGTTATTTGTGATATTGCCATTAGTTTTAGTGAGGTACGGTAAATCACACACAATGAAACTGAGAATTCCTGCCAAACCTGTTCAATTAACTTTATATTCTTCATTCCATCATGCAGAATATTTAGAGGATATAATCACAATGATAAAGGCAAAAGTCTTTCTTTATTATCTATATGTGCTTCTCTATTTTGTCAGCTTCATTCTAAAAGTGTTGTTGGTTACTGTGTATGAAATATGTAATATTAATCTATAATCTGTATAGTATTACTGAAACATACAGCCTATAATTAGGACGATACACCTTTAACCTCTGCCGGTTAAAGGTGCTTGTAGAAGTTTGGAAGTGTCATCAATTGCAGTTAACCCCTCATCTGCAAGAGAATGGCTCTAAAACAGAGTTAACCCCCACGTTAAAAAGACCAACTTCACAGCAGAAATAAACATATTTACAACCTTGTACAAAGAAAAAAACAACAAAAAAAGAGCAGTTTAGGTTCAATGGGTCAATCTAACCTTCATGGCAATGTGAGGGGGTGAGATTCTTTTTTATAACGCATCTGTTTAGATGTTGTTAAAGCCTTTTACAGACCCGAAGGGCTCTTCAGGGTTTTCTTCTTTGTTTGTTTTGTTTTTGTTCCCCAGTAAAATATTTACTGTATTTTAAAAATGTGCTCAAATCTAACAGGGGTGCCCTTAAATATGCCATCAAAAGAATTTTGAGCAAAATACTCTAAGAGGGCAAGTATCTAATATCTTGCAGCAAGAAGGCAGAGGGTAGCACAACAGCGGTTTTTAGTTGGCGAACAGCACACCTTCACTTTAGCCAGTCTACCCCTCAGCTGGTTAGTCTCCTTTACTCAGTTAGCTCTTAGCTATTGATGGGTCATCAACCCCTAAGCCCACATGCCCCTTTCAGTTCCACCTCTTCACCAATATTTTCCTGAAGTGATGATAATGGTGAGAACTGACCAAATTGGCTTCAATTCAAGTTAATTCTTCAGAAACCTACCAGGAGGCTCTGTCCATCTTTTATATAAAGTGTATAGGTACACCCAGGCAGGTCTCCAGTCATACACTTTTATATGGACTTAATGTATTGTGACATGCATATTTTTTTTATTATCTTAGGAAGTTAATGTACCATGATTACAAATCCTTCTTTTAATTTCAGCATTATGAATAGCACAAATCTCATTGTTAAGAAAACGGATGATCCAGGTCATGTTTGTTATCTTAACTTTAAACAGACTCAAATACTGTCTAATAAAAGATAGAACTACATTAACATATTCATCCAAGCAACCCTTGGCTTTCTCATTTTTTTCACTATTAAAAAGGATAAGAAGGACAGAGGGGTTGGCAAAGGAGAAATCTAATTGGTTATTTGGGAGAACAAGGAGAATGACATTGCATTTCATCCTATTAAGTGAACAGAGATATTGCAACTCAAAGATGCATAGTTAAAACTTTGAAGTCCTGTTATATGTTCTTTACTGGACCGCTACTTATTTAGTGAATTTTCACCAATAACCAGTGTTTTACCAGTATTATAAAGTTTCTAATGGCTTTTAAATTAGTAAACTTGAAAAAATAGTTTAAGCTCTCTCTCTCTCTCTCTCTCTGCCTCTTCCCATTTTATACCACTGATTGTTGGACTTCTATCCTGCTGGAATCTTCTC
>JBAMHV010000004.1:7897282-7924202 GCA_037177535.1 Pseudomugil gertrudae | reverse complement strand
ACTTATTCTGCTGCGTTATTTTTTATTTGAGCATTTTTATTTATACCAACATCTGTCAAGTAAAAACACTCTTTTCACCATATATATATACCTCAAGAGCCTGGAAGCAAAAAGAAGACCTTTGGAAAAGCTCCAATGTATATTTGGAAATATTCAGCACTATTTTCGACTATTCTGACAAGAGAAATGTGCTCGTGAAAACACTTTTCCACATTCATGTTAAAATAAGTAAAGTACACTGCAAAACCAAGTAGCCTAAAGACTTGTTTTGTTTTCCAGGTCATTACTCGATCATCACCTGAAACCTGAATTACCATAACACTGTTAAAGAAATTACACAGCTGTTTCTCAAGGTGGATTATTATCTCAAAAACCTTTAACATTGACATTTGAATTTCCCTCTGGATCAATAATGTATTTTTCATTTCATTCATTTTTTCATTAAGAAATTACTTCTGTTCTTAGAAATACATCTCCTGTTCTTTGAGTTTCTTTTTTCTGTTACCTGAGAAACAACAAAAACTCTGTTACTGCCGTTTTGACCCAGCGTAACTTGCCAGGTGTTCATTGAAAATGTTGCATCTCCACAACAATGAAGGCTCTGTTTTCAGGCGTGTTGCACAAAATGGACCAATTAGGATGACTGCCTACCCCACACACTGTGTTTTAATTTGCTTTTCACCATCCAGACATTTTTTCTTTACAGTTTGTTGACTGCCAGTAACTAAAACTGACATTGGACGGGGACATTATTAACAATATTGCTTCTGCCATGCTGGGCTCTTACATCTAGATAACAGCATTAGAATTGTACCAACTGTGCCCTTACAAACCCCTCTTGGAGATTCAGGCAATGCGAACAAAATCTAAAAGTGACACAAAATTAGTATTCTGCTTAGGTAACTGCTGCCAGAGCACATAATCATTTCAACATTGCTTTTATCTGATGCGTTGCTAAACATTCACTTTAGTCACTAATGTTCACATTTAAGTGCCACTAACTACTATAATATGTAGACGGGAATTAGAGTGGCTTACAGCATATCTTGCTCCCTGTTTCTGTATGGGAGAAGATAACAGGAAAAATGTTGCATGCAAAATGTCCTCTGCTAAATGAGAAACAGCCTGCTCTGGAAGTGACATGGAGCTTCACACATACCAGAAGGCACAAATCATTAGCAGGGTACGAAATGGAATGATGAAGACATATTTTGTGTCGCGGGACTCAAAATTACAGTTTGGGGGGGGGGGGTTGCTCATTGGAGAGGTTTCGGTATGTGTGGGTGCACAAGCAGTGAGCATGAATTGTGAATGAGCGAGTGTCTGAGATGCACACTTGCATAACAACTTAGCTGAGAGGAAAATGTAGCTCGCAGAAACTGGAAGGAAAGCTTTGGGTGTTTTAAAGACATCTTGTTGCCTTGTTCACATTAAAGGATGAGAACCTCTTGGCAAGATTACAGTTTACTCATTTAGGTTATTCATAAATAATTGAATGTTGTTATAAGTGCCATCCTCCGAAGCTAAGAAACCTTTGAAATCTGTAATATATTCTTTATTAGGCTTACAGATGTTTATGGGACCAATTAGGTAAACTAATTTAAGAGACAACCTGTTCTCAGTGTCTGGAGAGGATACACCTGACACCGAATTGCTCCGACTTTGTCATCCGGTTGATGCACCATTGAAAAAAACAACTCTCAGCCATTCCACCGATGTGTTTGAAGTGACTTGTGTGTGTTTTCTTATAAAATAAAATGAAGTCAAGTTAGCAAACATGGCTAATGTTAATTCTTAGAGATTCTTAGAGGCAACGTTAAAGACCAAATTAGCGTTGTCCAATATTCACCTTACCTTGGTCTGTAAATGTGATCATGTGGTTTGTGCAGGGACGAGGAAAATGTTGGACAAAAGGCAGGAAATGAATCAAAGACCCTGCTGTTAGTCGAGAAAACCACACTAAACAAACCAGTAGGATTATAAGAAACAGCAGAATACACATGAATTAGGGCTCTGCAAATGACCACAAGTGTGTGTTTAAAAAAATCAACTCAATCAACCAAAAGATGACAAATCAGAAGTGAAAAAAAGAACCTAAGTTCCCAAAAGTTTTGGGAACTCAATGTGTTTGGATTATGATCCACTGAGTCATCTGATTGGTCCCAAATTCACGCTGCAGCCTGACAACTCAAAACATGCTGCCAGACTTCTAACGAACCATCTTCCACCACAAGAGAAACAAGGACTCTTGCAACAGATGGTACAGCCCCCACAGAGCCCTAAATTCAATATCATCAAATCATTGTGTGATTTCGCGTTAAGACGGAGACAGCTGAGACAGCTTTAATCCACAGGAGAACTGTTGCAATTGCTCCCAGCTGTTTAAACAACTTACCTCATTTTTACTTTAAAAAGAAAGATTTATAGATCATGTAAAGTATACGGGCTTTAAGTAGTTACACCAGATAAGTGACTTAGCTTTTCTGCTTGTAATAAAAAATTACTTGTTGTCTTACTGCCTTGTGACTGCTTACGACACATGTACAGTATACTGCATCTGGATACTGCTGAGCCCTGTGAGACCTTATTCATACTGCCTTGAGATTCATGCTAATTCTGTCAGAGGAAATTGAAAACTGTCTGAAGTTGTCTCAATAACATATAAGTACTCATTGTCCTTACAATGACACTTCAGACACTAAGGCAGTTAACTTGAAAGGAACTCTTCAAATCATGGTCAAAATTTAAGTAGCTTCATCAAAGATATCCGCATGTGAATCTCCTGTTATCTAGCTTGATATTTAATGCAAGTCTTTCCTTTTGTTCTCCTTGTCTTATCATTTCCATGTCTTTAATGTTTTCTGAAGTATTTTCTCATAGCTTTGCAGACTGTATGCCCAATAAAAAAACACCCTGGTGACTTTAGTAAAAATATTAAAATGAATTAGTTACAGGCCAAGCATTTTCTTATTTCTGCACATGCTCTTGTCCAGTTTGAAAAAGAAAGGATACTGTGTAAAATGTAAATTAAAGCAAAAGGCAATGATTTGCAGATTCCACAGCCTTAATGTATTCTCAATAGAATATTAATTACTTAGTTAATTTTTTATTTAATGGAAAACAAAAAGCTAGATAAGTAACTGGAACAATCAAAAATAATGGCAACAAGTTAGTCAAGGCTTCCAGGTCTAAACCCCAGCTCATAAAATGATGCTTTCTTTTGGGGTCTTTTGCAATGCACTTTATTAACAAAATATTTTAACACTGAAACCCCTTTGAAATATTTTTCCTGTGATAGTTAGCTAGATGAAGCCATGCTTAACAGAGCTCTGAATAAAACTATGATGATCAAAGATTCTAGAGCACCATGACTGACTTTGTTGTTTGTGTGTGTTTTTTCAAGTCACTGTGAATCAGTTTCTGTGACAAAAAGATGAGAAAATGAGTAGACCAGAACAGAGAAATAATGACAAAAAGGGAGATTATTCAGATGAGGAGATGTCAGGTAGGAGGTTATTTCTGATAACCCTTTAAAAGGTTTTGCCTTAGAAATGTTTAAGCTGTCACCTTAAAAAAACAATGTCTATGTAAATAAATTCAAAAGTGTTACTGTATCAAATACTGTAGCATTTCAGAGAGGCAGAAATGATGTAAAAACAGAATGAACTAATGATCTTTAACAAAATGGTAAGATGATTCACTTTCAGCATCTGACATGTTATCTATGGGAATAAAATATAGGTTCATGAGGTCAGCAAAAAATAGCATTTTCTTTTTATTTACAGTTTATCCCAACAGTAAGCATACAGATATACACATGAGGGAGAACAGTTGACTTCTGCAGAAACTTTTCCAGGTGCTGTGGTTCTGGCTGACAGTGGGTTGGGCTCTTTGGGCTGCATTTGTGTCACCAATGAAAGAAATGAAATAATCAGAGACCAGGTGAGGTGGGACATAGAAAGAGTTACTGGTGATGTAGAGTTACTGGCTACAGATGGAAGTGTGTAAGAGTGTGAGGTTTTTAAATGCATTGCAGCTGTATTTATTTGGATGGTCTATGTGCAGATGAGAACATCACCATATTATGACCCTTTGTTGTTCTCTCAAAACAGTTGACTCTTACAGATGTTTTCTAAATCCCGTATAATTATTTTGTATATTTCATTGTTCTTTTAATAAATAAATATATTACACTATATTTGTAACAAAGTTCATATTTCTGTTGCTTCTTTTGCTAAGGTGCTAGAGTTACTACTCTTTTAGAATACCCAGAATAAATTAATTTATCAGAAATTAATCCACACAAATTAATAGATTATTTATTTGATGTCAGTAAACATACTTCTTCGGTATGATGTGCAGCCCAGAGTTTGTAGACTTGTGGGTTTTAACCCATCTATTTGTAAAATGGCTGCATAAAAATGTAATGATCTGTGTAAGAAACTATTCTAACACCAGCATCTGAGAAATCAGTGGCCACCCATTGAAACATTAACTTCTTTTATACTTCCATAGATTGTAACAAAGTCACTTTTAAATATTTAGTTTATCTGCATCCTAAAAACCCCTCACTTCTTTTTTTAATGATGTCACATGCACATTGTCTATTCCAGTTTTGACTTTGTTATTGATCATAAATATATGGTTAAATTATGACATTAACAAACCACATGTATAAAAAACATCATTTCTCAATGTTTACTTTATTTTGTGAAACTACTGGACAGCTTTACTCACATGTTACATGTTTTCTCATCAGACCTAGCTACTTATACTTTATAATGAATATGTGGAGTCCTCATTTCAGTTGCCAGTAAAACAACCTTCTTGAAGCTCTACAGACACACCAATAATATCATTACATAACTGCCTCAGTCTCTTTCATCTCACAAGTCATGTCACAAGTTGTTTTTCTGTGTTTTCTTTATGATGCATCATATGAATCATTTCAAGTCATGCTATTTGTAACATTGATCATTTGCTTAGTGCTTATTTTCCATAGTTGGCTATGAACATAAATATAACCCACCTATTTTATTCACTCAGCTAGATGTCACTCCACTTTGAAGCTGTTCTGCTATATAAGGCATCAAAACAAAGGTGTGTAATTCATAACCTGCAGCATGACTGCATACATTTACAGCAGGGTTGTTCAAGAAAAAGTTTTCATCAAGCTTTGTAATAAAACTGTGATTATACAGAATAAAAAATAGAAAAAAATGAAAAAAAGTGTTTTTTTTGGGTTGAAGCTATCAGCTATGTCCTTGTATTTCTCAGTAAATATTGTTAAAGTTTTTTTTTACTTAGCTTTTCCTTCTTTACGGGCTTTGCCCTTTAACATGCACATAAGTGTCACTGGAGAGATACTTACTCTTAAATCATTTAGTGCTTTTTTTGTGGATCAATAAACTCCCCTCCCCACATTGGAGAAATGTTGTGTACTGGATTGATGTTTCCCACAGCAACCCACTAAGTAAATATATCTGCATTCATTGAGCAGCTCGGCTCCATCACACTGCTTTGGCTGCAGCCACTATGAGATAGCTTGCACCCAGGGGGAGATACTGGCAGATTCTATAAGGCATTTTGCTGACTGCTGAAGAGCCTTTATCATTGCATTTCCTAACAACACAGTGCTTGCACAGATTTTTACGTTAAAAGAGAGATAATGTTCAAAGTGTTTTTTTCCCTGATGACTTAATTAGTGATAATCAACCACAGAAGCAAATCTTACCAAACTTACCCCTCACGCTTCAGTTATTCTTTTAGGTTTTATGTGAAGGAAAACTTCATCTTTGTATATGAATCTTCTGCTATCCTTTATCTTTATCATTTGTTGTTAGGTTTTTGTTTTTCTGCCATATTTTGCTTCTTGTTAGATTAGTTTAGAGTTAATTGTTGGATGTTATTGTAAAGAAATTAGGACAAAAACACTTAAATTTTAGGTGTCTCAGAATACATGACCTCAAAACTTCTATTTAACATCTACTGCTGTCAATGGAGAAGTGATCAATAAGCCTTGTGAAAAGAACAACAGTCCCAGCAGACCTTTATAATGTGTATGTATATATATATATATATACTTTCACTTGTTTAATAGCTTGGCTTGTTCAAGGTGCCTGACAAAAAAGAACGATGCCATCTGTTTTATATTAGTACTGGCGGGGAAAGACAAGTTAGATGGTGTTGTTTAAATCAATCAGACAGGAGACAGAAGGCATCTCATTATAATTACGCTGATCTTGGGAAACAATCATGACACAGCCGTTGTGTCCCCCAAAAATCATCCCAGTCATATCAACAACCATCTCTAGATCATTGTGAGCTTTTCAGACAAATAACTACAAAGTAGCAGCTACAAATCAAAACATGATTCCCCTAAACACTATGTCAGTCACTCCAGATGACTTCTGGGTCTGACAGGAAAGTGAGTCCATCACTAAACTTGCTTTCCTTTGAGGCTTAATTATTTCTTTTTAAAAAGACAACTGATCAAAAGGAATTAAATGAATCGTGGCAGACACTATTTGATCCAGCACCTGTTAACCTTCAGTAGTACTGCAATTTAAGGCATTTCCACACTGGCTTTATCTTTTAAGCTTAGTATTTTTTTAACTTCTTTTGTACAGTCTTATGTGTCCACCTGATTTTTGCAATTGAATTCTTCACTCTGCTCCGTTTCAGGCATCTACCAGGAGAAATGCATTGTATCTGTACTGTGTTGACATAATGACCAAATGTGGATATGTTCACCAACTTAGTGTGACATGACTCTCTTATATGACTCTTACAAGTCCTGTGATTGGCCCAGATATTAAACAAGAGTGTCTTTGTCCATGTTCTATATAAAAGGGAACTGACACAAGCTCTGTTTCAAATCAAGGTCTGTGTACTTCAAAGTGCAGGATGGTCTGCAACATACATCATAAGGGCACATTAAGTACTGTCCCAATCCGAAGGCTTTTTTTCAATCCACCCTACAAATCCACACTTTGTTTAGTTTAAAACAAAGACTACAGGTGGTGGATTATTCACAAAGTTCCAGCAAGATGGCAAGAAACGAGGAGTTGTGTGACGGCAAAGATGTTTTATAATGTGTATATAGACAGCAGTATCATTGTGTCCCATGACAACAAATGAATTTAATTACATGCACATCTCATCAGGAGATTGGCATGGTGTGCTCTCAGCCTGAGGAGAGCTCATCTGGGTCGCTGCCATCATGTTTGTCCTCTAGACACACAAGGAAATGGAAAAAAAATAAAATTGAAATTACTCGCTTCATTTTGTGTCTCCATCCATCCGTCCATCCATCCATCCATCCATCCATCCATTCATTCATGCATGGGGGGGTGTCCTGGAGCCAATCCCAGCTGACGTCAGGCGAGAGGTGGGATACACCCTGGACAGGTCGCCAGTACATCACAGGGCCAACACACAAAGACAAACAACCATGCACACACACACGCACTCCTATGGGCAATTTAGAGTCTCCAATCAGCCTATCCCCAAGGTGCATGTCTATGTATTGTGGGAGGAAGTACCTGTAGAGAACCCACGCTAACACGGGGAGAACATGCAAACTCCACAAAGAAAGGTCACTGTTCGGACCCCGCCCCAGCCGAAGCTCGAACCAGCAACCTTCTTGCCCCATTTTCTGTCTCTTTTTTAAAAATAGTTTTGTGATTTTCTTTGAAAGAGTGGGATCAGTATTTGGATGAACATGGCATATCCATATGTGCATTATGGGTAATCCCCGTACACTAGGTAAATCATCTCATTTCACTATTGATAAATGCACTTCGGAGAGTGCAACCTACATAGGATATTCTGTAGATAATCTGCACTTTTACAGGTTGGGACACAGTTATAGATGGTCAGTGGGATTTACCACAATTAGCTTTAGAAGTCCTCACATATTCTGCTTTTGTTGCTAGACTTTGAAACCTTTTTATTATTCATCCTGTTGGTGTGCAGAATTTTTTTCTATCTCCAAACCATTTTTTTCCAGATTGTGTCTCACTTAATACACACCAGAATGCAGTCACCAACATTACATACATGAGAGACTTTAGAAATATCTGCATGTTACTATTAAGATGAGGTTTGTTCATGTGAGCAATTGGTAAACTAGAAATATGGATTTTAGTTTTTTGAGGATTCCCAAACACACCTGTTCGTGCACGCAGTAACTATTTATAAGTATGTAATAAAAATGTGCTAACTCCAATGGTCAGTGATGGACTGGCAACCTATGCAGGGTATACTCTGTTGTTTGCCTGCTAAGTACTGGGATAGGTCCCCCGGGACCCTGACTTGAATTAAGTAGTATATAAAATGAATAAATAAATAAATTAATTAACTCTAGTGGTGCTGAATGGAACTGCAAGGGATAAAAAAAATTCCCTTTTGAGACGTTGGTAGGTATAAATAAATGATGTATTTGTTCAATTTGTTTGAATTACTTTGTTTTATTAACGTGTGCTGGCCTTTCCATGTATGCTGGCTTCAGTTGCCCAATTTATTTTGCCTTCACACAAAGATATATTTAGGGCAATTCACATGAAAAACAACGCTGCCAGTGTAAAATATTGAGCCCAAAATGCATGACACAAGATTAAAGCCATCCACCTCCCCCCTCCTCCCGGCTGGCAGAGCAGACACACATGCACACTCTATTGCACATTAGAGTGTACAAACATGCGCACACTCACACCAAGGCTTTGGATAAAAACTAATAAAAGGCCTGGCAGGAGAGGAATGTTTTGAGCCTCGTCTTTATAGCGATAAGATTAGGGGTGCATTGCAGGTCAGCTGGCATGCTGTTCCACGGTTTCGGGGCAGAGCGACTAAAAGCAGCCTCACCAGATTTTGAATCCATTCTTGGAGCAACAAAAATTCCCATAGCAGATGATCAGAGCAGTCTACTACTGATAACAAAGTAAACAAGTGAGAAATATATTATAGAGTCAGGTCATTCTGTGCTTTATAAATGAGAAGTGGACACTTAAAAGAAACTTCAGTGGGATTAAAGGAAGCCAGCATAAAGGCCAAAGCACAAGAGTTGCTGGCTCAGTAGCCTGCAAAGCAGAATTGTTGTCGAGGAAGACCAAGGAGTGCAATCAATCTGAGCATGACACAAGTACAATGAAAAATGAAATAGACGTGTTAAGTAAGTAAGTTCTGACACCTCTTGTATTTACTTCCATTACCAAAGTTAAACTTTTCAGTGGATTAACATTATTGTCATGACATCATACACTAAGAGGTTTTCATATGCAAAGCAGGCAACAGTTTACAAGCTGGAACATGTCATCCTGCAATACACTAACTGTACAAGACTTTAGCATCCTCAGGGAAAGGTAAGACTTACTGACCAGAATATGTGATCTGCATGCATCATGATTTACTGTGACAGGCATTCTGTGGTCAATTCATTGCACCTCCACTTTCTAAAAAACACTTCAAAAGTTCTCCTCACGCTTCGCTGGCTGAGCAGCCTTTGATTAAAGCTGAAGTGTGAAGGACCACTCCTTTCTTTTGGGGCCTTGAGGCAGTTTTCCGCTCCGTGAGACAGGTAGGGCAGCAAGGAAGACAGATGTACAAGGTGCTATAGCTACAGCTAAGGAAGCAGGTGATGGCAAAGTCCTTTTGGCCAGAGAAAATTTGCTGTTGTGTCAAATTGCTGTAAAATAGAAAGGCTTTTATTTTACGTGATAGCATATTATTATTATTATTATTATTATTATTATTATTATTATTTGTTTTAGTAGAGGTAGTACTACTGGAAGTAGTGGTAGTAGTAGTAGTATTATCTACGATGGGTTGACAACCTGTCCAGGGTGTACCCTGCCTCTGTCCTGCTAATTGCTGTGATAAACTCCAGCAACCCAGCCCATAATTGGATTGGGTGTAACAAGGTGGTGGGAATAAACTGAATATGTGGTCTAAAGAAATGATTTATAAAAGTCACATTGGTCAATATTGCTGTTAGTTTAGAAGTAATCTCGATTGTGAACAGCAGGGCGCCTGTTGATGTACTGAGAGGGGTTGTTGGAAGTGCTCATGGGAAATAGTTCCAGGAAGCAAACAGAAAGATCTCTAGAGAGGAAGGATTGCACAAGTAATCCTATGCTATTTGATAACAAATTAGCATGATACTGCTAAATACTGATACAATCTAAATGTTGTGTTGTTGCAGTGCAAGGAATGTTAATTATAATGGAATGAAAGAGCAGCACATGTGTAGAATGTTATTTCATGTGTTAGGTTGGATACTTTTTTATTTGTTTTAATGTTGTTTTTTTTATCTTGTTTCTGTATTATATTCCTGTATAAGACTGTTTTGGTATGGACAGCAAAAGCAATTTTAGTCATATATTTTGCTCAGCAATTGTATTTTGTTGGGAGGAGGCAGTGTGGTGACTGTTCTTATTTGTCCATTTAGGTGCCACTGCTGTATTGTAATACTTAATCTCAACCTCATTTTCTATACTGCTGTATGACTGCTGTATGATTTAAATTTAAGTCAGTGTGTTCCTTGTTTATCAAGAGTTAAAAATTAAAGAAGGGAAGCCCAGATCCTACAAAAACAAATTGTATTTGAAGCTCTGTGCATTTTTATATCCTGGCTTCATAAGTGGCACAGAGAATGAATGAAAGAATTAATTAACTATTATAGCTTGTTGGTGGTGCAGGTGGTTAGCACTGTGGCCTTACAGCAAGAAGGTTGCTGGTTTGAGCCTCAACTGGGGAGTTCTGAACTGTGTGGAGTTTGCATGTTCTCCCCGTGTCCTCCCACTATCCAAAGTCATGCATATTAGGTTAGTTGGTCATTCTAAAATCCCCTTCTAATCATAACCCATAGGAATGAATGTGAGTGTGAATGGTCTGTCTGTCTTTATGTGTTGGCTGTGCAATGGACTGGCAACCTGTCCAGGGTGTACCCCGCCCCTCGCCCGGAATGCTGCTGGGATAGGCTCCAGCACCTACGACCCTGAATTGGATAAGCAGTTAAGAGAATGGATGGATAAATGGACATGTAAACACATGCATTTTACTTTTGGTGAACATGAACAATATGCTTTGGGATAGCATCTGAACATAAGTACTATCAACTGATAAACAAAGCAAATTTTTAAAAAATGAGATGTCAACATTTAGCTTGCAGATGATTATCACCGTGGACAGGAAATGCTTTCTACCTGCTTGCTGTTGAACATCACTGTTTCTGGCTGTTTTACGAAACCATGTGTTTCATGGTCAAGGTGTTGACCATGGTGTTTTTTTCTTTCCCTTTTGAAAATCTAATTTAATTTCACATCTTCAGAGTTAGAAAAAATGAGTCGGCAGTAATGTACAAATAACGTGGTGGCCTGCAGTTTTCAAGGTAACTCTCAAGGTATATAACTGAAATCATCTGGAAACCTGCTGGTATTTCACTGGGAGAATCTATTCAGAATTGGCAAATGTTTACACACTTGTATATGCATTTAAAACAACAAGCAAAACAAAAGAAAGCCAAAACATATATATTATATTCCACATAACTCTTAGTTGCCAGCACTGCAACCCAAAAACACAACTTACTTCTCTCCCTGCTCATCCCAAAATGAGCTCCTTATAAATCCTTAGCCCCTTCCCTTGGACTCAATAATTACTTGTTTTAACAAACAAACAATTCACAGGATCCTTCAATGTTTTAACAAGAAGAAAAATAACAAAAAACCCACAAATTCTATGCATTAATCATCTTTCATCATAGTTGTCCAAATAAGTATTACTTGTTTTTATTTTAAATAGAATGTTGGCACAAACTAAAGGGATCACATGACCGTGACCTCACTTCCCTTTGTTTGCCATGTTGGCTATTTAACAGCTGTTTCTAAATTGCCTCGGTTTGGACCACAGACAGGAAAAGGATGGTGAGTAACCAGAAAACGCCACATATCCAGCAAGACTTATTTAGTGTGCACCCTAAATAAGTTACAACCGAGGAAGATTGAATTCCTGTGCGTTTACTGTTTCCTGTTAGATTTTGGTAGGAGTGAGTTTGTTCTTATGAGACTGATGTATGAGTATGAATGTGTGGATGCTGAATGTGCAAGTAGGGACAGCTGTCAGTGACGAGGCGGCTTCATCACAACGTATTTAGATTAAAGAGCTTTTGTTTTCAGTTAGGACAACTATCTCTGCTATTGTATTGCAACCATTATATGCTATAGTGACACAACTGCTTTATAAGTCAATGGAAACTCGTCAAGAGTCTTTCAGGTGGAAATGTTGCTTTCTAGTCACTGTTAGGGGAAATGAAACTTTTACAATAATTCCTTTTGGCAGAATTCCCAATGGCACATTAAAAAGGACAAAATTACAGCTGCCTACAAGCCAGTGGAGGTTATAGCCTCACTAAAGCCAGTCGCTGATCAGAGCAATGATGGTTGATAGACCAGCTGAATGAGAAGTCACCTTGCCATTTGACTGAAGTGACAAATCTTGTGTCTGTTCCAGCATTCACATTGGCTGCTGCTGTCTGACCTGCTGAGGCAGCTTGTAAGCACACCAATAGGCTGGCAAAAGTCTTGCATCAGATTGCACTGTGGTGGCTGTGTTCAAACCAAATATGAATGGAAAATAGAGCTGCTAAATACTGCATGTCTATTTGGTCACCACCTTTTAACTGCTTTTTTTTTTGTTGTAAAACAAGAGCACCCTACATTTAGAAGCAGTTAGTTTGACCGCACAGATATAAAAAGTTGACCGACTTTTCATACATATTTAAACTGTGACTACCCTCAATGTGCGAGTGACCAGATCAGCCCTCTGGGCGTTGTGTTAAAGGGAGGGAATCTCTTTCACTCTCCACCACTGGCCCATCACTTGCTGTAGCAGATTTTGGTGGAAAAAAAGGAGCCCATGAAGAAGAGACATTTCTTTTCAGGGCGGTTTATCATTCACACGTCACCATGATGAAGGCTGGATTGAAATGATGATCTGAATGTCCATGGAAACAAAAAAAACACTCACTGGAAACAACACTGTTTCCAGAGTGTTGAGACTTGTAGCTTGAATATCAGCCTACTTCTTAAACAAACCATCAAATTTTGTTTAGTAGGGTTCAGAAATGTGTTTTTTATTTCCTCAAATATAATTAAGGTCAACACAAACGTGATATCTCCCAGTAGCATATGAGACTGGCTTATTTAATCATCAGTTATGTTAGTTTTCCATCTATGGGTGGTGCCCCAAACTTTTGACTGGCAGTATATTTATACAGCTGTTTTGCTTTTACAAAACAGGTCATTGCTTAATATGTGTGTTATTCATTGTGGTGATACAAATTAGAAGAGTCACACACAGTTTGTTGTTCACTTTGTAGTTGATAGAGGGCTTCATTATCACATAATAAGAAATTCATGCCTTAACCAAAAATAAAATTCTCATCAGCAAAAGCTGGAACATTATAATAACATTACTGATATAATAAAACTTCTGCCTTTGAGCTAATTTATTTTACTGAGTATTTATTTTTATTCCATCTTTTTAAAAATGTTTCTTGCTTCACTGAGATTCAGTTCAATTTGTCATGACAGTAATTTAATTCCTAAGTGTGTTGGTTTTATTTTGGGCTTTTTTTCTAATAAAAATTCCATGTTTTTACCAGCATGAAATTCCATTTACCTCCTGTCAAAGCCCATACCACGCCTGAGTGTGCTGGAAGATGTCCCCCCCTCATTGAGACCTTTTCTACATTTCCATCCATGTTTTTCCCTTTAAAAATGTTCATGTTCATTTTGATGATGCAGAAATGTTTGTTTGTTGTCCTTAATGTAATCATTTACTACTGCATATTGCAGAAACCTTTTCAGATGGCATAAGAGATTATTTTTCTGACTGATTTGATTTGACTGTTGAATTTGAATTGAATTTTTAAAACAAATTTTTTAACATATGGATGTTTGACTCTGGTTTCTATCATAAAGACTCACCCCTTTCTTCAATCTCTGCTTATCTTTAGCCATGCTGCAAACGCAGAGCTTTTTGCACTCATGACAAGGTCAACAAGCCACAAATATCTGAAAAAACTGCTTCAATACAAATGAAGAGGCTGTTTTTATTATGTTGGTGCTATAAAAATGTGCTCATCATTAATGTTATGAGAACATGTGGAGTTTATAAGGTGGATGTGTTGAAATTTATAGACTATGCAATTATAATATGCTTAACCTTTGATACACAGTGGTCACTAGAGTGGACACATATTTAAAGCTTTTTTTCTTGCATATTCATGAATGGGATGGTATATTTGTATGTGAACCACTTTAGTGGGCATTAGTGAGTCATCCAACACACTATACTAACTCACTGAAGAATAAATATTTTATATAATATAAACATAATTCATACATGGTAAATTTGACTTATAGAGATAAAGAGCAAAAAAAGACAACTTATATAGAATATTTACATAACATCGTCATATTTTATAAATATCTTATAGAATAAAATATAAATAAATCGAATTAAACTCATTAATGAAAAAGTTTCACTGCATGTGTCGGCAGAGGTAAAATTCAGATGACGTGTCATGAAATATTTTGACACTTAAACACAGAATATTGCTGAATTGATTCTTTACTTGCACATCAATCTATAATCATTTATTTGAAGTCTTAAACTGGGCTAAAAAGGGAAAAATATGTTATTTAAATTGGTATGTTGATGCCCCCTTAAGAAAGCTTATTAAAAATGTTCTTTTCTTCTCTGAGCTCTCTCCATCCAGAGTATTCATACTGAGCAGATAGCATGCACAATGCAGCAATGCCTTAATCTCAGGAAGCTCCAACACCTTCAGGAATGAGCAGAATAAATGTCAGTGTGCCATTAAAACAAATCAGAAGTAAACTTCAAAATTTAGAAACTTTATTGCTTCAGTGACTTTTACTACAAAAGCATGTAAAAGCAGGCAGCATGGTGGAACAGTGGTTAGCACTGTGGCCTCACAGTAAGAAGGTCACTGGTCCAAGCCCAGGTTGGGGAGGGTTGTCCAGTGGCCTTTCTGTGTGGAGTTTGCATGTTCTCCCCATGTATGTTCTCTCCGGGTACTCCGGCTTCCTCCCACTCACAAAACATGTTACGGTAGGTTATTAGCTATGGTTAAGAAATGACTGCTTATCATATGGAAGTCACTTTGGATAAAAGTGTCTGCAAAATGACTGTATAGTAAAATAGTGAACTCAGACTTTAAAGTGATCAGATGACAAGGATTTCCATTTAAACAAACAAAACAAAAATATATCTGTCATTGTAAACCCTAATGATGAAACATCCATATTAAATTTACCATAATGAACAGATTAACAGCATTCTATAAAATGAAGGAAGGTGTTATCTCTGCTGGTGGGAGAGCCCCGCATACAGGAATCATCAGCATGACATGTTGGGACAATGAAGATTTACTTGAATTGACATTTTGAAAAGGGTTAAAAGTAATTTATCACAGACTCGTATCACCTATCCAATGTGATAAACTTAAACAAATACTGAAAGTCTGAAAAAAAATGTATCATTTGCGAAGCTTTGGGATTATTTACATTGGTTGGCTTTTCCATTTTAAAATAAATTCAATGCTTATGTTTACTCGTGTTACTGATTTCCTTCCAGATGGAGAGAACGGGAATAAAGGAGGCAGACAAAGACATTAAATTTCACTTGTTTTCCATCAAGACATTGCAGCATTATTTCGTAACACTTCCTCAAGCATTTACTATATCAGGAACCCTGTATATTCCTGTGTGTTATTACAGTTGGAACATCAGATAGTGCTCAGATACAAACATCTCTAAACATGCTGAAATACATTTCTTGCCTGTAAACCAGTTTATTTTTGATCCCTCGTGGTTATTGAGGATTTTGTTGTGGTTGTTGTTGAACTGTTCAGCACTGAGCAAAGTAAGAGACATTTACTACTCGTTAAATTTAAACACTCCAGGCACATGCAGAAAGAAGTATTCATGAGGTGTGTTTGTCTCTGTGTGGTGTGTTACTGGTTTTACATCAGGTGGAAAATATGCAGTATTAAAAAAACGCGTGATGCCTTATGAGGTGACACTCAATTTCAACACATTTACTCTGCGACATAAAATGTTAATATGGAAGTTTACAGGCTGCGTGCTGTCTGGATGTCAAACAAAATGTCATCTTTTCGTTTAAAAATGTTATTAAATCAGCTACTAAACAAAGCTGTGCTCTATCTTTTTGCAGACATGAACTGGAATAGGAAATGAGTGTTTGCCTTGGCTTATCAATCACCTATTGCCTATATACAATCTGATGGAAGCTCTTTAAAAATGAAACACTGGACAACAGCAAGTGACATAGTAGACAAAAAAATGTGTCTGTTGAGAAAATGAGCATCTGAATATGAAACATATTCTGTTGAAAGAGGGACGTCTAAATTCTAGCACCAGAATAACTCCAAATCTGTTCTCTGGTGTAAATGATCTGTTCCATATTAATAGTTGTTTCACTGAGTCACTTCCTGCCAGCTGCCAGTCTCCTCAGCAATTAATTTAATTCCACTTGTGCTGAAGACTTATTTGAATAGAAGGCATGAAGACACAACAGCACTAAAACACAACATCTTCTGACAATGTCGTCTTTGAAGTTGCAGAATACTTTGAAATAATTATGAAAAGAAAGGAAAGACGCTTCAGTGCATATGTTGATGAATTTCAAAGACGATACGAGTGAAGCTAATATGCATGTTGCATGGTGATCACGTTCCCTCGACTGACTCTAGATGATATTCAGATCAAATTAAACAAGCGTGGTTGTGTTAGAATTTCAGTCACAATATAATGTGCAGCAGCCTCCCCTTTGAAGATAAATGTCAGTTTTTTTTATTTCGTTGCTGAAATAAAAAAAAAAAAACAGGTGGTGTTACACTGCCGTGACCCACTGAGACACAGCAAACCTTTATAGGTGACTACGCTATCAGACACCAAAATGCTAACTTGTTTAAGTCGTGCAGGTAATATTAGTAATGTGTGAGCATGTTTTTTTACAGAAGCTATTTTTTTTAAAACAATTGAACTATTACCAGAAGGGCCACTGGCATGTTGATAAAAAGGAGTGAATATAACTAATGTCCACATGTGCTCTATGTTCATGTCCATGTTTTAAACAGATTAGACTGTATGTCATACCCTGGAACCAAGTCCTAGCAGTGTCAGTAATATTGTGCTTCCATGCTCTCTTCATATGGCACAACAAATCATTACATTTATCTATCAAAGTAGCTTTGAAATATTTTCAACAACCAAACTAGTTACCTTTTATTCCTTCACTCTGGTATTTCTGTACTTTTATCCTCCTTTATAATGTCAGCTTTGCAGCAAATTCTTTTACTTTCATAACCGTCTACCCATAATTAGTTGGCAACTAATAACACCAAAAGATGTAGGAGTTCAATGATGGAGGCAACTAAAATGGATTAGCCTAATGACCTTTTTCGCTGGCATAAAGTTCACAATCAATTTACCCATTTGAAGACTATATATAGATATATTCTATTATAAATATTGTTCCCTCTCAGTCTTGTCTCTTTCCTAACATCATTCTCCAACTTTCCCCCTCCTTCTGAGGGTCTCATTACAGCTTGTTGTATTAGTCAGCAGTGTTTTTTGTTGTAATGAGATGTATGGAAGAGGAGGGACTGATGTCACTGATCATGTGACTTCCTTAGCAAAACAACCGCGTGGTCCGTTAGACCCCAGCATTCCAAAAACGTGATTGTTTGCAGTCTGATTTACAATAATGACAAGAATACTTCGATAAGTTGGAAGGTAGAGCAAAGTCCAGATATGCCGCTAAACTGAAACTTTCAGGCCTTGAAAAATGTTTTTACAAACTAGAAGAATCTGCCTGAGTTGAGGAACCCCCTACCCGGCCCAGCGATATGTATTTAGTGGTAGCAAAAGTAAGACCCTGAATATATCTAATGAAATAATTAGTACATATTTTTCTGTAAAATATTTACATTTAGTTTTTTACAAATACCTTTTAAATTACAGGTATTTGTTCAAGGGCACAGATGAAGAATTTTATATCCTTAGAGGTCTATAATTTCTTTGTTGCTGGTTTGGTGAAAACAGTGTTCAGCCACAAAACTGGATCCAACAATGTGATGAAAAACATAAAAATGATACGTCTTCATCATATTTAACTAAATAAACACACAAAACCAAAATGGCTTCTCCTCTGACACACAAAACAACTGGAATATTTGTTCTGTTGCCTCAGAAGGAATCTTATAAAAATGTAAATCCTGATTCTTTCTAGTTGTGTTCTCCTCATTTAAATAGACGTGTCTCCGACACTTTGCACCCGCTGTCATTTGCGTCAGCAATCTTAGTAGATCACGTACTAACCACGGTCCCGCTCCACACGCTAAATTCTAGATACCACATGCTAATTAGTACACACAAATTGAGATCTTAGTAGATTCGTGTTTTATATCTTTTACAGAACAAAAGCTGTTTTTACATTTGCTCTAGATGAAAAAGTATGTCCAGTCCTTATTACAGTTAATGCATTTTAGATGCAGAAAAGACTAAGAATAATAACACAAGCATGCATATTAAATACCATACTGTTATATAAGCAAAAAGGCATTTAGATTTGGCCTCACGATATGCAGTTGTAAAAGGTAGGTAATATTTCACTAAAACAGAATCAATGGCTTGAGAAAATTGTTTGTAAAAGCCGCCTATTTTCTGAGATTAAGGTAAAGCAAACACATAAGATGCTGGAAGTTGCTCAGAGGAGGAATCAAGGAAAGCTAATTAAGAAAAGCTATTTATTTAGCTGGTTTAAAGTTTCATAGTGAATTTAATTACCACTCAGTGAATAATTTCCTCAAGTTTCCTCATTTCAGGCAACCATGGCTATAAGTCTTCAAGTTAAACACAGCATCCCCCTACCCCCATTTCCATCCTCCTCTCTCTCACAAAGCTCATTATCCACTACTTCCCTGTCCTCCGTTTCTTCGCCTCCATCCTCTGGCTTACTTTATGTTTCAGCTCCACAGCTCATCTTGTTCACTGCAGCCAATTTAAAAAGCAGCTTAATCCTGCTGAGAATTCTGTTGCTGCCTTCAGTTGCACTCCTGTGATTGATGTCTGGCAAGATCTAATATAATGTGCAACATTTGTGTGATTGACACCACAGATGTGCTCCTATAAAAGCAAGTGGATGCAAAAAAAAAGCACAGAAGGTTTACTTTGTACCCACTGCTTGCACAGAGATTAGATGCCACTTGTCAAAACTGAATCAGCAAGTGCTTCCTGATTGTATTTGAAATCAGCTTGCAGAGATTCTCTTGTTGATATGATTTTACAAGTGTGGTCTTCGTTTTTGTAACACTGTTGATTGGCCACAAGGGTGTAACTGCTGACATGGTGAATAGAAAAGCTGCAAGAAAGCCAAGTCAGAGACGGAATCCTGAAAAAATTCTAGCAATAAGTGGGACATGTAGCTAGAGGGTATCATTTTGTACAGCAAAGCTAATCTAGTGGGATCTGAAACAGACGGCTGCTGCATACAACAAACCACATAAGATTCACTCAAAGTAAACCACACGATGCAGGTTTCTGTTCATATTAGAAAGTTTGTAAAGAACAGATGTAAAATTCATGTACTAAACACACACATCATCTGTCTGTCTGCTTGGGGTTGCTAAAATATCTACTACAAATATAGCTTTCTGGATCCTGTAACTGCACAGAATCATTTACAGAAATTCTAATATTTTACTAATTTTTTTTATGTTTACTTTGTCTACAATGGTTCTGTATGGATGCAATAAACAATTTTTTTGTCCATTTTTAATTCTCTTATTTATTCCTATATATATATATATATATATATATATATATATATATGTATATATATATACATATGTATGTGTATATATACATATTTAATATATATATATATATCATATATATGTGTGTGTGTGTATATATATGTATATATGTACATATATGTATATATGTTTATGTAATTTCAAATAAATACAACTAAGTAAACTGTAAACTAAATGGTACTTTTTTGTTCCTGTAAAAAAAAAAGAGAAAAAAACAATAAAAAATGGAAATTAAGGAGAGTTCGGCTGAAACAATAGTTATATTGTAAAGTACAGACATGTATAATAAAGTGTTTTTGACAGATTGACTTTGATGAGCAGCAGTATTGTTTGGGGAATAGAATCCTGAATGAGGAAACTGGGACCAGACCCCCTCCGGAGTCAAGATGATTGTTGTCACAGAGTTAAGGGATGGCTCACAGCTGAAAATGGGAACACAGATGAGGAATTGATGGGGAGGAAGATGAGGGTTGCAAAGAAAATGGTCCAAAAGGCAGATTGACAGAATTGCTTTGACATTAACAAAATGTGGCTAATGGCAAAAGGATAATGAGTAGTGATGTGGAGATTAAGGATATAATTAATTTTCCACTGTGGCAAAGTTGAAGCTATGGAGAGGTTATGTTCCCAAATTTCTGCTTATTTGTTTATTTATTTATGTGTTTACCCATTTGTTTATTTGTTCTTTTAATAAGTCCACAGGGTAATTTTTTAAACATCACTCAGCAGTAAATAACAAAATGTATATTTCAATGTTACTGATAAGCAATATGCCGTAGCATTACCCTCCATTTTTTTAAGAACAGTTCACTAGTTCATTAATTAACTTTGTCAACACAGCCTGTGATAAATAAAACATGGTGGTGTTGAATAATATTTAGAGGTGATCATTGTTGTGTTAATAAACTAGAATTTAATTTATTGCTTTGTTTTTTCATAACTAGCAGCATTACGTCAGTTTTCATTGCAAATGATTCAGAAAGGCACACTGTAACATAGTGATGTAACTCTGCCATAAATTTACCATCATTCCTAAAAATGTAGAAAGATCTTTTCATATGCACGAGCATGGATAAAATATGTGCTGTAGAAAAATAAAACATTCCAGACAACCATGAAATACTCACAATTTGAATACTGTCTACTTGTGCATAACTCCTTGCCAGATATTTCAACTAATTTGACATGTGGATGTGTGTGTACCTGCTATGTCAGAGAAAATAACTTTACTGCGTTCAAAGCCACAAGACACCGAAGACACATGGCTCTGCTGATAAAGACCCAAAGGTCCTGCAGGTTCCTTTAGAGGATTTACCTGGACTATCTGCACAGTTTAAACCCAGATTTTGGCATTTTATTCCTGTCCCTGCTAGCTTCTCTCTAATGCTTTCCCACTTGTTCCCTTCAAGAGGTTTTGCCTCTTGAAGTCACTGTTTAAACTCTGACTGAAGCTAAATGTGGCTACGCATACTGTACTGTAGAAATTATATTTGAACTCAACCAGAACTCACAAACCATGTTCTTTAACAAAGTAGCTTGAATGTATCAAGTGTCAGTTTCCTTTTGAAGGTTCAACTTTATGCTTTTAATCCCTGCTCTGTCACTTACCCTGGTGACTGAAATAGCATTTGGCCTGGGGTTGACCTAATCAGTCTCTGAAAAGATAGTTGTCAAAGATCACCATAACCGCTTTAAGGAAAATATATATCTAGTGAATTTTTTTCTTTTAATTAATCTACTCTGTTGTTGTTTCTGTTTCAAATTGGACACTTCAAATGACACTGTACATATATTACACATCTTAAGGTAAAAATACTAAAAGTCCGAGTTGTGATTTGGAGCCCTAGTGTGACTATGAAATTAAGGCTCCATGAGACTGTGTACTACACCTCTATGTGGCAGGTCAGATTTTTTTATAGTTACCCAGAAATTCATGTTTAGACAGATGCTGTGACAGTGTGTAAATAAAACAAAGGCTTTCTATTGACTCTTCCAATTTTGCAATTTCTGCACTTGGTGAGCTTGTCATTAGAAACAGGCATGAATGTTTTGCAGTATAGTTTGACTACTGCTGGAAAAAAAGACAAAATCATAACATTGTGGTCAGAAGTCTACAGCCCTTAGACTGGCAGATGTAAATGACATTTCTGTATAAAACTTAACTATTGGAACAGTAATTATTTTGCTTATAAGGAGGCAGAAAAATCAAGCTACAAATTAACTTAAAATAACTTTGAAAGCTGTTTCAGGTTGTCCTCAATGTTGACATAACAATATTCATACAGTAGCTTTTATTTCAGTCTAAGTGCTTCTGAAGGAAATGAAACAACTGGCTAAATGCTTCACTTTATTTATCAGCTTGTCTGTAATTATTTTTGTTTCACGTGTGCTGTTAAGATTTTAGAGCTTTTTTGTTGCTGATAAAACTAGCTGCTTGGGCTTACATGAAAACAACTTCAGTCACGAATGTATGCATTGTGATACAAAGACGCATGCAGAGCTTCAGGCTTGTTTTAAAAAAATAAAATATATGTATATCTGTTATTGGTGCATACAAACATATACTTATAATAAAAGCTCACAGCAGTCATAGAATTGAAAAAGTAAAATTTAACCCAGAAACATTACATGAGGCAAGATGTCAGGTTTTTAATGCAATACTTGCCGGCAAGAATTTTGATATCATCAAACGCCGAAGATAATTCTCCAAAACCAATATTTAGAAACACTCCTAAAACCTATTAGCTGTTTGTTTTTCTTTCAGACTACAAAAATCTCCATCATCAGGGGTGAGAGGCTTAATTAGAAATCATTACTATGTCTGTTTACAGGATACATCTGCTGTCCAACTTAAAAAAATATTCCTAGTAGTTTAAAGAAATGTTTTCAAAATTAGCTGACATTCATTTGAGATTAGATGAGATAATTAGGTAAGATATACTTTTATTATCATTAAGCCAGCATCTGGCATCAACAATATTAAAATAGGCAGGGAAAAGACAGACCGAGAGTGATCTGGGGTTTGGTCGTGTGTGTGTGTGTGTAGTGAGCGTGTGCAAGCCGTGAACCCATTCACAGGTCATCTTCCAGAGAGCTGCCAGGGTCTCTGCCTCGCTGCAGGTGTGGAGTGGTAAAGGTCGAGACAAGCATCCATTATCTGAAGTGCGTTCCAGAGAGGGCTTCGTGTTGGCCTTCAATGGGGAACAGTTTCTGATAGTAAACTTTATTTGGGTCAGATTGACAGATTTCCCAGTCTTGAGTCTTTATATGGTCTCAGCATTCAGTATTCTCAGTAAACAGCCAAAAATGGTGGTTAATTTTGAGTGGTCCGCTCAGACAGTCTCACCAGTGGTGTTTTCTGCTCGTTCAGAGCCAGAGTCTGAATCTGGACCTCACTTGCTGCATCCGCAGCAATTTCAAAAGTTTTGCAAATAACTAGAAACCCACTAACCCAAACAGCAGGAATCCAATGAGCATAATCCAATCGGGACAATGTTCAAACTCCAGTCGGTATGTGAAAGACAATCCCACTCTTTGTAAGTACGTTTTGGAAGATTTAATTATATTGTCCCATCTTTGTTATTGCTATTGCTCTTCAATGAACAGCAAAAAGAACTAGTGTCACTTTCTGATTTATTCTGTGTGGGTAAAATGAAGGTGAGCTAAGCTGTGCACCACACTGATGTTCTTGATTGAGTGTTATGATGGGAGAAATTGCTTTTGCCCATTTTTTCATTTAGCCTCACAGCAAATAAATGGTGTACTGTCTAATTATAATTTATTTGTACATAATTTATTCATTTTTTTATAGTTTATGGAAGTTGATTGTCAATCGCAGAATCTGAAGCACCTCTGTGGGCTTTTTCAAATGGCCCTGCGTAACCACAGGGGTTTAAATATGCAAATGTTTTAAGTATGTATTGCCTTTTAAAACTTGAATAATTTACATTTCTACAGGGGAAAGGTACATTTCTGTGTTCAAGGTGAAATATAAAACATAAATAAAGTGCTAGTAATTGTTTAAAAATAATTTTTAGTTAAAGGTTAGACAAGTTTTTTAAAAAAAAAACAACTTTTTTTGACAACTGACACTGCACATTTTCTTCCAGTTACAATTTAGTAATGAGTCATATTGGACTTACCCAGGCGTTAAACATGCCACCACAGAACATACATTACCAGTGAAAAGACACACATGCCCATTGATTCTAATGGAAAATATGCCAATCTATTGACTTGTAGTGTTATTGGCAGAAACAATGACAAGAATTACAGGAATGAACTAGCAAATAAAAATGAAAAACCAAAGTGTATAGAACATTAGACACAAATGAGTGAATGAGAAAAGTGAAACCAGGTGTACTTAAATAAACAGGAGGTGGCGAGCCACCTGTGAGATGGATGAATGCCAAAGTGTAAAAGTTCTTTGAATAGTCAACACGTGGCTAGAAAAGCTTGATATAAGTACAGTCCATTTATTGTCAGACCATTCTTCCTAAGTATTGTTTAATATTTCTGGTGACTACCATCATAAACAGCAGCATATGTTTGTTTCTGTTTATTTTAGATGATTGAATGATCTGAACCTGGTGGCAAATTAAAATATCTTCACAGTGCAACTAGAAAAAACAAAGAAACAAACAAAAAAAAAATCACATTCTTTTTGGATATAAGACAAAATCATAAATGAGCCATTATATCTATCCATCCATCCATTTCCCATCCCACTTCATCTATTTCAGGGTAGCTGGAGCCTATCCCAGCAATAAACGGATGAGAGGTGGGGTATACCATGGACAGTTTCTCCAGTCCATCACAGGGCTGCTATTATATCTATTAATAGATAATTGTTTGGAACAAAAGCAAGAACAAAATAAGTTTCAGCTTCCTACTTCCAAAGGCACAACATGTCTAGTACAGTTTCAGTTTGAAGCTGGGTGGAGATGAAAGAGGCCGAATTGTTAAAATTCTTTTTGCAGAAAGGAAATTTGGACCTTGCATGAAGTTGAATATTTTTAAAGAGGCTCTACTCAAATACCAATTCTGTATTATTTTGAAATTTTCACTTTGCAGTGGTTTAATTAGGTGAAATTGGTCATTTTGATAATGATATAATTCTTTAGATGCACTTTATTTAGTCAACACTCTTTAGTCCACTCAGATGACGGCTTGTTGTAGATGAAACAAAGCCTAATTGTTACAGAACAATTTTTCCAAAAATCAGAAAAGTAAAAATTCAACAAACAGGACAATAGACAGAGCAAACAGTGTACAGCATTAGGAACAGGAACAAAAAGAATCGGTGCCCTCTTTCTCTCGCCACTTAAAGTTATCATGGTAGTGACCCACGTCTGGGCAAAGGAGGTACAGACACACAAACCTCTGTACCACAGTAAGGTGGTGGCTCACAGATGCGAGCTGTCAAAAAACAAAACTTAACACAGAATAATCCAGTTGTAGTGTAGTTACTTTAGGAAAGGACTGGGTAACAAATGCAGGAAATGGCCTTTTAAATAAATGATTGTCCGCATTAATGAAGTAAAAATAAAGATGCAGTTAATTCAAAGTTCTGAAAGTTTTGCTCCTTTGTTCTCTCACCCCATGGTGGATGGGTTAGACAGTAAAATAAATATAATCAGCTCTCATCAAATTAAAAAAAAAATAGGAGACCTTGTAAAAGGGGAAATTTATTAAGGGTAGAAGCTTAATCTTCTCCAAATACCACAGTACTTAAACATTATAAGAAACCAAGCACAGTGTGAAATCATAGGTCAACTGATCAAGCTTCCAATACAAGCTGCATTATAAGCCATCTCTACCATATTGCCTCCTTCTAAAACTGTGTTTGACTTAATCAAATGTCATTGATGGGGAAAAATGAACCCCTCATACTATAGAAATCAATTGGACTGGATTGAATTTCAGTCTAGAGCTGAGGACAGAACAAGTGAGTGTATAATTCTGTAATATCAGGCAATTTACCCATTTGTAATGTAATTCTGAATGACAGAAAAAAAATAAAACGCAGCATCCTGTACCAAGGTTATTGCTTAGTTTATCATTTAAAAATCTAACAAGCATTGGATGATTCATCTGCTCATGCATAGATTCACAATAAAGAAAGATAAAGCAGTATGGGCTTCTTTTAAAACTGTTTGGATTTTGATCAATAGACATACTAATCTGGTTTTGACCATGTCTTTATTTTTTACTGTTTTTTCATGCATTTAATATCCATCTTTCTGAAATGAAGCTCTGGAACACACCGCTAAGTGGCAGCAAACAGTAGCTCTGCGTTAACTGTCGTGATGTTTCGTGATTTTTGTAATATATGTGTCTTTTTTTAAGAGTCAGTTGTCAGTTTGGGTCGTTCAAGAAAACTTTTCATGCTGGCGGAAGTTGTGCTACACGGGAGTCTCTCTGCGTATCTTTTTTTCCTGCTATATCAAGACTTGTTATTAGAGTCTCCATGGCAACGAGACTTGTTTACCACCGGGATTTACTGATAATGCTCTCCAAATACAAGTTTATTAGTGAAATAACACTTCAAATCACAACGGAGTTGAATAGAAAGAGATGAAGATGCAGGGCAGGAGTGAAGCAGAGAGAAAAATGATGGCGAATTAAACAGTTTCTTCCAACTGTTGTGATGCTAAAGTGTGATCACTAGCTAAAAAAATTGATGTGCTCCGGTTGCTAACCGGGTCTCAGAAAGAACACAGAGTGCAGTTTTATGTGTTTCACTGAGACATGGCTGCATGAACATATCCCAGACTGTAATGCGTCTGTACACGGCTTCAACACGGTCCATGCAGACCACAGTGAACCTCACGGCGGAGAGCTGGGGGGAGGTGGAGTTGCAGTGCTGGTTGGCCAGCATTGGTGTCATCCTGGATGTGTCGCTGTTTGGTGGAGCAGCTTTTATCAGCTGCTCCACCAGAGAGGGCCCATCGTTCAGCGACAGCCTGTCATTGGAGAGACTGTTAAAACCTG
>JBAMHV010000004.1:7871753-7882753 GCA_037177535.1 Pseudomugil gertrudae | reverse complement strand
GGGGGTTCAGTGTCTTGCTCAAGGACACTTCGACATGTGGACGCCAGAGCTGGGATTTGAACCACTAACTTGCTGGTCAGAAATTGACCCGCTCTACTACATGCGCCACAGCCGCAAAGTAAGTAAAAGCAACCTATATGAGCCGTTCTGTAAACAAAAATTGTCGCAACCTCATGATATGTATTTGAGAAGAGGATGGTGTCATCCTCATATATACTGTAACATTCAGATAAGCAGAAAGCATCTCCTCATGGAATTTCAATGTACCATACATTTGGTTTTATCGTTTTATTTCCTTGAAACTACCTGTCCAAAAGATTGTGATTGTATAACAGAGCATTGTTGGCTTCGCTATGAGTACTTAAACATTTTGGAGAATTACTTGGAATGTCAAGACGGAGCAATTAATGTGCCGAAAGAAAATCAGAATCACACTATTGGATTCATAGCAACTGTCATTTCTACTTAGACCAGTGCAAGTCTAGGCAGATTACACACACACTCACACACATTATCACACAGACAAACAAGCATACCGCACCACCTTTGTCAGCAGTATTGGCAAACTCCACTCACTGTATCCCCCCACCTTCCTGCTGTGTCTGCTTTAAACCACTGCAGCACGCTTCATAGCTCTTTGAGGTGCTCAAGTAAATTCTGTGTTGTCAAAGCTTCAGGACCCAGTCCAAAACAGGGGACTATAGACAAGGTAGTGGTACATGTGGTACAGATAGTCATAAGTGCTGTGGCAATTATTTTGAGTAGACAGCTTTAACAAACATAGTCTCTAATGTATATTTAATCATAATTTTACAACTGTGATTCAAACAAATTGGCAACACAAACACTTATGCTTCTTAGTGTGAAATATTTCCACTTAGGGAGTAATAAAAAGGCTCTGGAAAAGGTTAAAACATCATGTTGTGCCTCCTTTCAAAGTTGAATTCTACTAACAGTTGGTGAGACTATTTAGATAAGAGAAAACACTTTGTTGATTAAATTGTATGTAAGTTTTATTCATTTCCAAGTTGCTGTCTCCTTTGGACATGTTTATGTTTACTTCAGATATTTAGAATATTTTGCTGCAGGGTGGCATGGTAAAACCAACTGATGCTGTTTTATTTTACATCTTTGATCTGTTTAGGGGTGTGGTTAATGTTTACACTGTAACTTAAATCTGCCAATGGAGCAGGGCAAGAAGCACGTCTTATGTGTTTATTCGCAGCATTGAGGCATGAAGATTAAAAATAACAGGCAGGATACCAACAGTCAGGGTTGCATAAATTTCTACACAGAGACCTCAAGCCTTTGCTGAGATTGCCGCAGCAATTATAACAGAAGGGAGGGCCCCTGTTTCGTTTTATGTTACTGCAGCAAGGGCTTGGAGAGCACCCACTGTCTCCTGGCATGCCGCTCCTCATCAGCGCTGCAATAAATCAATTTTCATCCTCACACGATCCCTACATACACCCTCCACACCTCCTGATTCTGTTTATCTCCACTTCTCTAGCCCTATTTGGCTCCTTCTTCTGAGCCTTCTTCCGTTCCCTATGATGATGGTTCACAGCTTTGAAAGGAGACATGGGAAGGTAAAGTCATTTCCATCTTCACCTTCCTTTTCCACATTCCTTTCTTTGATGAAAAGAAGTTGATGCGTGTTTTCATGAAATTCTGAAATGCCATTCGGCTTAACCTCAAGCCAACAAGTGCATGTAAATGGTATTGTTGTGACTGAGTGACAAGCTGTCAGGGTATGCAACCACTCACTTCTCATGCAGCGAGCAGTGATAAAATCCAAGCCTGAGAAACCCTGTGAGCACAGTGACAGAGGGGAAAAAAAAGTTAAGTACTCTGACATAAAATCAAGTGAGAGCTAGTCTAAGACTTGTCCCTGTCAAGTGGAGATCCCAGAGAGCTATGAAAAGAGAGAGAGAACCCAATCCAAGTTCTCCCTTTCAAATGTCAGCTAAACTTCAGCCTCAGGACAGGTGCTGAAGGAAAGTCATTGTCAGTGGCCTCTATGTGTGAATTGCTCTTGTTCAGCTTTGATCTCATCGCTGTATTAACCTCAGGGCATTTCTTGATATTTGAGGCAGACATAATGGCACACTCATTTTGTGATAAACTGTTAAAAGATCTTTTTTAATCTTCAGAAACATAAAGTGAACATTGTTTATGAGAACAGTGAACATATATTTCAGATTAAAAAAAAAAGATAATTGAAGGTAACTTCATCCATCCATCCATTTTTTTACCGCTTAACGGGATCATGGGGGGCTGGAGCCAAGCCTAGCTAACATTGGGAGGGAGCCGGGGTACACTCTGGACAGGTTGCCAGTCCATTACAGGGGCAACACACATAGACAAACAACCATGCACACTCACTCATATGGGCAATTTAGAGTCTCTAATCAACCTATCCCCACGGTGCATGTCTTTGGACTGTGGGAGGACCCACGCTAACACGGGGAGGACATGCAAACTCCACACAGAAAGGTTAATGGTCGGACCTCCCAGGTTACTTCATGTATTAATTAAAACAATTATTAGCTTCCAACTAATGTGTCTATTAGTAGTTCCAGGCTAACATTTCATTCACTTATTTTAATTGGGATATAAAATACATTCCCTAATAATAGATTGCAGACTGCAACCATTTAGATGCCATTTTAGAGAGACATATTTAAAGAGAAAATTTGGTAAGCTGCTAAAAATAAAAACAAATGCAATAATTTGTAAATCTCACAAACCCATATTTTAACTGCAGTAGAATGTAAAAATAAAATGTTATAAGTGAGATATGTTTTATTTCATGGCTGCAACACATTTAAAAACACTGGAACTGGAGCAACAAAGGGTGGGGAAAGTAGCACAGATCATAATAAATAGATGAACATTTGATAACCAATTGGGTTAACTGGCAATAGATCAGTGACATGATTGTTGTTTTTATTATTTACTGTTTTTTATGGTGGCCGACAGGTGCAAACAGACTGCTAATACAGAAACGCGCTGAATAAAGTAAAACAGCAGCAATTTGCAGTCCGTTTTGTTATGCTGCTGTTTTACTTTATGAGTTAGTTTCTGTATTTGCAATCCGTTTTAATTTATTCAAAAGAAAAGTCCCAAAAGCATCCTAAGATGTTGATGACATTAAAGGTATTTTTGTTAAAAATGAATATATTATTTCCAAAAGGATTAATTTTTATCCCTTTGTGATAAATATTCTTTGTGCTCTAACACAGAAAAGCAGCAGCTTAAAGGCAGCATTTGAAACAATCTTTAACACAAAATGTGTGAACCACACACATTTGTGAACCACGCAAACTGTGAAACATAAACTAAGCAAGGACAAACACAATAATAGAACCGCAGAGACTTTGCCAGCTACATTGCAAAGAGATGTACTTATCAATCTGCAGACAAGGGTGAAGTTGCAAAAACAATTCAATATAACCTGCCACATTTGGACCAAAGAGCTGAAATTCACTAAAAGACTGGTGGAAATAAAACTATTCTTTCTTAAAATAATGCTCATCAGAATAGTTCATCTTTATCTTTGGAGGTTTGCCAGATTTGTTTAGTGACTGAACTACCCTTAAAAAAGCAGGGAAAGAACGTTAGGAACTGTAAGAGCAATGTTTTGTAAGTGTTTTGCACACATGAATGCTGCTTAAATAGCTGGAACTCTACTCATCAGCAGCACACTTAGAGCAGCACCTTTATGATGGTAGATGTTTTCATGTCCTGTTGATTTCTTGATGAAGGTTCTAAAAAACTGGTTCCAAAATGAAGCAATCATTAACCTCTCTTTCTGTCCAGATTCAGAAACACTTTTTAATCAGTTTGTGTTCATTCAATACAACAAAAGAGTTATTCTTACATGACCAAAATGTATGGCAAGTTTTGTTATTTACAGAAAAACACAAGATCTGTGGTACATTTTTTTGGCTATTGTTAGCAACTTTTAGCGTGTTAGCATGGCATTTCAAGAGACGAGGGCTGTGTCTCAATTCTTAGTGTGCTCGAATCAGTGCACAGTGCGCACTGCACCCTTTTTTCCTGTAGTGCGCACCATTATGGATAAGTGCTGTCTCAAATGGAATACTAGACGTTTGCCACTTACCGGTAGTGACGGTAATTCACATATTATTTTGTCAAAATGATTTTGTGTCCCCTACATGGCTAAAAACTGCTAACATTTACATGTGCACACTATACTGGGTCTCAAACAATTGTTCGGATATGTAGCAAGCTGCTGTATACATGAAAACCGTAAGGAAATAACTTCATACTCACGTCTATACAAATTAGCCTCCGCCGCCGTATTGTTTGCCGCCATTATTTTGAAAGTCCAGCATTTCCTTTTCTGCTCCATCAGCAAGATGGTGTTGGTTTAGTGCGTGAATTGTCCATTGTTTCACACTAGATTTTTGGCCAATTTTAAGGCAGCATCCGGGTACTTTACAGTGCACTGACTTTTTTCCTTAAATGCCAGTGTGAACGCACTACACACCTTAATATAGTGCGCAAAGTAGTGTTAGTGCGCTGATTGAGACACAGCCAAGGACACCAGGAAACACTTGGTCTCTTCTTCAGACAAACCTTGTTTGTTTTTTTTACAATCCATGGCTTCTCTGCTTTCAAAATGGAAGTTCAGCATCTTCTCCGTAGGCCAGAGAATTCCACCTCCAACCAACTGGAAGTGGTTCATGGCTTCGGCCTAGCAAAGAGTCTGTGCTTGTTAAAAACCCATTTTGAGAGCCAGGAACTGGAGCTTGCTTATGACAAAGCCAAAGAACCAGGGCAAACAAAGACAGGCTCTGGCTTCAAGTCAGCAGTAAAATCAGTCTGGTAAAATGGGGCAGAGAGAACAGTCCTAGGAACAGCTAAAATATTGCACTGAAACATCGAGCTTGAAAAGAAAACTGCAGACATGAGGATGGGATGAGCATGCAGTTGTTTATATACAAAATTTATACAACAAAATTGTCATATAAATTTTTACACACCTCTACGAGAGTTACATTTTTCATAACAGCTGCAGTGCAACCACAAAAATACTCCAAGGGCACTAAAACACAGTAGATTATCCCATGCATATTAATTTTAACTAAAAAATCTACTTAGCAAACATATTACCCATGCTCTTTTTTTCACTATAAGACTGTCTAGAATTAGCCTCTCTTCTAAACTCTCCTCACTAATTTTGAGGGGAGCAGTCAGTGGCTGAGGTTTGTATTTTTTTTTAGAAAAAGAAAATAAACTTTGCACCTCTGACTCATAATTCTCAGATAAATGAATAAAAATTTGACATATTTCTGCTCGGAGGATGATGATCATGGAAAGGTAGCCACATGAGTTAAAAGCAGATTTTCCTGTTTTATTAGATATATAAATGTGACAAATAAAGATTTCTTCTCATTAAATATTGTAACCATAACTTGACTTCATTATTTGTTATATTATCACTCTGTGGTAGTAATAAAAAGTAAATTATAAACAAAAATTGGTGAATGATTTCTAAAAGTAATGAGGCGGGACATTGCACAGTACCGGAAAGTACGTTGTTTGTTTCTGTTGATCCCTGAATGTTGTGAGGGTGGTTGTAACACTAATAATATTTTTTCTGTAACTTAATGTTACATTTGTAAGGAGTTTCAAAAAATAATAAATTATAATATCATGTATATTCTTTCTGATAGTCTACTTCTGAGTTTATTTGCTGGTGGATTTTAACTGAAGGTCTAAATAATAGGATGTAATGTTATGTGATATATCGCGAAGATAGGGTAGAGTGTAGAATTTCCTTTGTCATCACTATCTGGCTTTTACCTTGCACTAAAACTGGCCCACTGCAAGGATTGCAGACTGTCATAAAAGAGATTAATGCCTTAAGCCCTGGTAGATGGTGAGGCCAAATCAGAGTGCAGTTTAACACGTGTGCTTGTGTGACATATCCAGCTTCTGTATCTGTCACAAGAGGCACTAACAGTTTGACAGGAGTTGTTTCTCACTCCCAACCTAATGAGATTGGTTGTGTCCACTGGTTCTCTCACGCATCAAAGTTTTATACTGGTAAAGAGCTATAAAAATACCTGTCTCCCATTCTCAGATAGGTTGAGGAAGACATTATTTTACTCCAGAAAATAACTGATGGAATCTATTTTGCTTTCTTTTCTTTAAAACAGAGGATCCAACTAAGATATTTCCAATCAAAAAATCGCAAAAATATCATTATTTATTATTATTGTACATCCTTTAATTTGCATTATGCATTAAAATGCATTATTTTGGACTTATTTGCAACTCATCCTTTGGAAGAGGTGTACTAATTAGGTTTATGGGTTATGAAGTGCAAATGTACAGAGGAAGGGTTCTGTTTTTCTTTATTGTTTCAGTTTTTATTCGGTTTACAGGAATGACTGGATCTGAGCACTTTCAGGGGTCATTGTCTCAGTACAATGAAAAATCAACACGGTTTAGCAGAAATAACAATCAAATAATTTAATCTGTCATTACTTTGCATTCTGTTTTAAATGTGAATGCAAATACAACCCAAATTATATACTGACTCTTGATTGGGTTGACTTGGATAGGTAATAAGAATAAACAAAATCATTCTAATGTAGCAAAATGTTAAGAGGATTACACGTGTACATTGGACCTCAATAACACAGTAGAACCTACAATTATTTCAACTTGCAGCTTTTTCACCAAGCAGTCTTAAAATATTTATATTTTCTTGCACTTTCCACACGATGCACAAACAGAGGGAGGAGGAAAGAGGAAGAAAGTGTTATAAATCACAATGATCAAATATTTAGAAAACCAAATGAAATGCTTCTCCTTTGATTGGGTTAATTCATATTTAAGTTGAACATACTGGGTATAAAATCAAAACCCACTTTCTTTCAACCTACTCTCTAACAGTTAAAACTACATTTTAACTGAACAGAAATGGAAATAATATAAAATACTTTGTTAGTGTAACTAAACATCTAAACAGCAATAATAAATGCTCACAATGGATTTTAGTTCAAAGAATACAGCATTAAAAAGGAATACCCTGGTGTTCCTCTTCTAGTAGCAGCCAGTAAAAATGCCAGTTGAAAAATGTAGATAGTAGAAGAAGATAATTTTCAGAATCACCTGGAATGGTTAAAATAAACCTAAAATAAAATACACAATGTTGTACCTGTCTAGAGAAGCTGGAACAGCTACATGCATAACCATCCATGCTCTCCTCTAACATTCTCTGACCCTGTTGGATTTTATCAGATGCCTTGCTGCTTTCTCACCACATTTTAGCAGGCTCTGTGCCACAGTGAAATCCCTTTACTGTCCATTAATCTCACTGTAAAGATGATGACAATGCTCCACACCCTGCCCCCTCATTTTCCCTCGCTTTCTCACAGAACCCATGACCAATGGCCTCGCTCCCTCTCCTATACACTTTGCAGTCCCCTTGTGCTGAAGACACCGAAGATTAGGTCTAAATCTCTGATGCCATTTTTGTTTTTCATTTTCTTCCGAGGGCTCTTTGTCAGTTTCTTATCAGAATGTCAAGCTGCTGCTTCAGTAAGCAAACAAACAAGCAGCAGCAGAAGTGATGTATCAGAGAGCTGCTACTGGTTGGGGATGAGCTGTCAGTTGGTCTGTTGAGCTAATGATCACTGTTGGCTGATGTGGGAATTGGGGTCTCTAATTCAGGCCACATTCTTTCTTATTTTTGTCCAGTGGCTGTTAGTCCAGTAGCATTGATCACGCATGTGCTCTTTTGCTCTTGTGGTCTAAATAACTTGCACAAAGTAAAAAATCATTTGGTGTAGTGTTGCACAGATATTGATCTTCATCCTTCAACCAGCATTATTATTATTTGAAAAAGTATCAGACATCCTATCAGCAAAACATAAATGTGATATTTGTCCTTCACACTTTCCCAGAGGACAACTTAACACTATGAAATTGGATCTGTCATCTTACATTAAATTATAAACAATATGAAGGTGTTCACTAAAAATGTTTTGAAGGAAGTATGAAACTATTTATAAATGCAGAAATAGTCTGAACATGAAACTGAACTCCATACTGTAGTCTTATTGGAAGAGCAGGATTAACACTTGTCATCATATTCTTTATCTTATCAATATTAAATATATTGGGGAAAAAACATACTGCATGACAAAGCGAGATACTTTATGGCACTTTGGTGACTGTTATATTACATAAATGATAAAAATGTTCCTGCAAGATGTAAATTCAAGAAGTCAGATCAAAAACATGACGGTTTGTCAGTAGCGAGAGAGGTGTTGTTAATCACCACATCTTGGCTGTTACTTTCACACATCATTTGATAAGTGGAGGTCACCACAGATACACCTCTAATATTTTCTGCTCTCATAGCACCATGGCAGCCAGAATAATGATTTTTGGGTGTTTCATTACAAAGATGGAGAGGACTTTGCTCAATGATTTTCCATTTTTAAACACCTCTACAAAGATGACTATATTTAAATTTGAATATTTAATTAAAATGTTTGTCTTGTTGGTTGTTGCTTTTTGAGGAGGATTTGAGTGTTTGCCATGTTTTTAGTTGTTTGTCCAAAGACAGGGTGAGTTTTCCAGAATATTTTGATAATGATGATTACATTTTTACTGCAATGATTTTGTAATGGAAGTCACAATTTTTCCTTTATCTTTACCATGTGTGTGTTTTTATTTTGATCCTCTGTGCTTGTGATGATACTGTTCATTAATACTTCAGACAAAAGTTACTTATAAACATCAGTGGTTAGAAGAGACTCAGACTTAGACAATACTTTACATGTGTATGGGTGTGTATATCTCTATGCCCACACACTCCAGTCTTCAGATACATTTTCTATCACCTAAAGTAATAAAAAGTCAAACATACAATCTTTGAAATGTTCACACAGAAGCTGTTTATGTTTAATTTCATCTTTGCACACAGCTGTTATATTTTATGGTTCAATATTTGTAACTTGTACCTTAACAAGTCTTTTAGTTTTCCAAGAGGAGTGCTTTATAATAAAACCCCTCTACTATCTTAGTTCAACTGTTCTGTCTTAGTATGCATTTATCCTTTTTGGTATAAATACCTAAGCCTTGATATAAAGGAGTAAGAGGCACTAACAAAAAAAAGATGCGTAGGCTACAACAACAACAGTAATACCTTTTCTCATACAAGGACATACAATTCTGCATGCACATTACATAAAGTAATGGAGATGGTGAGTCAGAAATGAAAAGCAGGACAAATCTAATGCTATGATCTTTACTGTGCATGTGAATTAAAAGAAAATACCATGCAGAGTCAGTGATCCATGAATCTGTCATCTGACATAAGCTGCATAAGTTATGTGAGGGCTCGGTCCACGATCACAAAATTAGACAGAACATGAATTATGCGGCAATAATAGATCTGAAACAGAACCGACTGCTTTATCATTGACACTAACTGCATGTAATTCATATTCTTTGAGGTGAAAATAAATAGTTCAGTTAAAGGTTTGCAGAATAATAATAGGGTTAGCTAAATTATGCTTATCTGCACTCAAAATGCACCAATTTTTTCCCAAAATGACACATTTTCATTTAGCTGTGTTTAATGGTATTTTCTCATTTGCAGTGTTTCTCTTTGCGTGTTATCAATCTGTTCGTTATCCTCCAAACTTTGTCAATGTGAGTAATAGAACTTTTTTAATCTAGATTATTTCAGTTGATCAGACTGAAAAGAATTTGTCAGTGATTCACAGTTATTACTTGTTCATCCAGTCAGATTAATGGGCTCCTCATACCAGTACTTTAATTTGTATTACTGACAGGAAGTTATGCCTTCTGTGTTTATCTGTGTAATTTAAAAAAAAAACGCTGAAATACATGTCTGATTTGGGTATTAATGGCAAAACTACACATTTACCTCATGCCATACACAATAAATAGATCAAAATTGATTTAATCCGAGTCAAATTCTGCATAATAACTGTGTGAATGCATCTTCACAACAAACCTTAGATAGTTCATATCAATATATGTGGACCAACTAAATTCAATTTGCATCAGAATTATGTTATAGCACTGCAGAAGTGATTGCTTGCTCATCAGTTGTTACATTTATGGAATAATATTCTCAAGATTGTACCACCTGTCCCCATGTTAGATTCAGTACAACATAGTAGTTTGTCTCTCCGGTCATGTGAGTGCCATGTATCCTTAACTGCATGTTTTAATCACAGGGGACCAGTGAGTCATCGGTTATGCTTCCAATGCAGCAATACTTCACCCCGGTTTCTGTCAGAGAAGCAGAGAGGAAGGAGTTGAGTGGTATAAATAGGGAATTGCTCACCCATGCATATGTATGAAAATTCTGTACCCGCCTCACATGGTCATTTATTTCTAACTTGGTGAACATTTTAAATTTGCTGGAATATTATTCAAATCACAGAGCTCTGTGAAATGAACACATTTGAATAAATTGCATGAAAAGTAAATGTGGGGTGGAATGGTTAGGAGTGCCTGGTTTACGTTCCTTATCTTCAGTCTTTCTTTCAATAATTTACTCAGAGGTGAGATATTTTGATTTGTTCTTAGAAGCAGTTACCAGGAAGACAGTGGATTGGACTTTTGATTTTAGTTTTGACAGCGAGAATAAACCCCTTTATATCAAGTGCTCTCTTAACTAGTTCTATTCTAATTCTTTGCAGAAAAACATGTCCATTAAGAAAACATACAATTAATTTTATTGCTATTTCTTGTTTTTCTGTGTAACTCAGCAGTCATACACTGGTTTATACTTCTCACAGCCATTATAACATTGTTGAAAAGCTAGTTAACAATTAATTAACTATTAACTACTTGTTAAAATGACTGTTTATCATATGTAAGTTGCTTTGGATAAAGGCGTCTGCCAAATGACTGTATAGTATAGTATAGTATAGTATAGTATAGTATAGTATAGTATAGTATAGTATAGTATA
>JBAMHV010000004.1:7855180-7866308 GCA_037177535.1 Pseudomugil gertrudae | reverse complement strand
AGTATAGTATAGTATAGTATAGTATAGTATAGTATAGTATAGTATAGTATAGTATAGTATAGTATAGTATAGTAACTACTAACAACTATTAAATTTTGTCTTGTGTGTGAGAAAGAGTGGGGATGCTTATATTTTCTGCACTGACATTAACATTGAGGCTGTCCTCATCAAATCAACCAACTTTATGTTAATACCAAACCAATGATTTAATGAAATCTTTTATTTTTTGATTGTATGGCTTTTTATGTATTAGCATGACCTTGATTTAGGTCCCAGCATTTCTATTACACTTATCTCCCTCAGAACATATCCATAGAGTAGACTTAAAATGCTTAAGTAAATGCGATATTGCCTCTCCGTGCTTAGTTTTACATTTTGGAAAAAGAAATTAGTCTTCAGGGATTTATTTGTTTTATAACACTCCAGAAGATCCCAACTTGATTTTGGCTTTTAGGCCCTGGTTACACCAAAATGTTGAAACAGTTCAACAGAAACTTTTATAGTATGATACAAAAAACATTTTAGGTTTTGGCATATTTGGATGCATGGCAACGACCGGAACTGCTCAATGAGCTTCATTCAGTTACCTTTGGGTGACATCACAGAGGCTCAGTCCATCCTTTACACAGTTTATGTTGTGCACTCAGATTGTGCTTAACTCTCCTAGTGCACAACAACAAAAGTAGACCTCTGTATTATGTGTTTCCCAGTACTATGAGGGTATAGTGCACACACCTGGGTGTGTTTTACACCTGGCATGTGCGCTGCATCATTTCCAGTCCCATTTCCGCTTTCCCCTGCACGGATATAAGTGTTATTTAGCTGTTGTGTGAATATATATATATCACATATGCAAAGGAAAGTTTTGGCTTTTGAGTGGAAACGTTGTGGTGCAAACAGGGCCTAAACAATTTAGTGTGTTTTGAAATCAACAGCAGGATTTTGAAATCAGTTCTTTGACAAACAGGAAGTCAGAGTAAAACTAAGGACTGAAGTTGGTATGTAAAAATCAGTAGAAGTGAAAAACTGTGTGAACACAGTTTAGGCTCTAAAATGCACAACAGCTGCAACATGTTTTAAAGGTGCTGCTGTAAACCAAAATGATTTAATTCACTATTCTATGATTTAGTGTGTGGAGTTGCTCTTTAATGCAAACAAGCTCAGCGTGACGTGTTTCTGAGTGTTCTGGCACAGTCTGATTCCTTTCTTCTGCCCAGAAGATTACACTATACACATCTTCACATATCACAAGGTAATAAATGGTAAATATCTATTTTTCCTTTTTGAATTTTGTTAAAGGGTCAAATAAAGTTGCCAGTTTTTCATGGGTTATGGCATAAAGGAAATAATAGGACAGAGAACAATGAGCAGTTCGATGGATGGATTTTCACTTTCCTCCGTTTTAATTTGCATGTAAAAAGTCATTTCAGTAAAAGAAATGAATAATATTCAATAAACAATAAACTAACCCTCCTTTGATGAAAATTTGCCCTGTAAGTGTTCATGACAATGCTTGCTGCCTATTATACAACAATGAGATGCCTTAAAAGTGGAACATTTTACTTCTGCATACTACAACATCTCAATGGATTAAGATAACAGAAGGCAATTAGATTTCATCCTATTTTTTCCCACTTCAGCTTGTTTCCCCTTGCCTTGATCCTAATTGCAAACTGCACAGCTGTTTTCATAATTTTTTGTTGTTGTTTACACGAAGAGACCTTTTTTGAGACATAGTTTACAATGTATTGTCAGCTCACTGAATTTTCTTCCTTTTATAATGATGATTAGGATAAAAGTGGTAATATAAACACAATCTTGTAATTTTTTCAAAGAATATATTCTTGTCATTCATGATATTTATGTAGTACGAATATGTGACAGAGCAAAGTTGTGTTAGGATAAGGATGGTAAGCACTATGTCTGACTGAAGGACAGCATATTAAGTGGATTGTTCTGTGTGCAAAGCACAATATCAATATTATATTGTTCACATAAGATTAAACTGGATGCACTGTACTTGTCATATTTGAAAATGTGAAAGTTTGTACCTCCAATTTTACAGCTACTAAACTAACACACTCTGACTCTGGGGCTTTTTTAAATCAAGCATTCATGAAATATTACAGTAACCCCAGAAAATGCTCATTTTTACTATAACAGAATGTGAAGCGGCTGCATTTAGCAATGCTATTCCTCCACTTGCAATTCAAATAAATAACATCATAAGGACATTTTAACTTTAAATCTGAACAGATACAAAAAAAAAACAATTATTGGCTGAATAAAAGCTGTATGTAAATCCCTCTGTCGTGCCATTATACTTTTAATGTTAACTTTTTGCTTGTGGTGGGTGCATCGTTCCAAATGTCGATAATATTGATGGTTTGTGGTTTTGATATTAAGCGATGCCAGCATAATAACATTCATGCTTTAATGTAGTTTAAATTCATTCAGAATCTTCATCAATAAGGATTACAAAACAGACTTTTCTCTGGTAAAGTGTTCATGGTGCCATTGTTCTCACATTCTACTCGTAATGACATTCATCCTTTATCAATTTTAAAAGTATTTTTAATTTAGAGCAACATATGAGTGAAAAGCACATTGCAGCCAAAGTGCTGCTCAGGATCTTGACATATGGAAGTTGGGGATCATCGTCATCTTGGCAGCCACAGCAGTGCTTGTGCTGGTTTGTATTGTTGTTTTTTTTATTTTTAACATAAACACCAAATAATTTAACTTTATAAATATTTTTTTGTTTTCACAAATGATGCAGTATCAGATGACATTGGGATTGTGTAAAGTAATTTAATTCACCTAAACTATCAATCAGCAATCAATCTTTATTTACAAAGCTCCTTTCATACAATAAGAAATGTAACGCAATGTTTAAAATTAAAAACAAAAGAAAGAAAAGAAATTATCCAACGAATCCCCCAACTGAGATCCCATGAAACTCATAAATACACAAAGTACAACTCATGTGCAACGTTCTTTTTAAAGAGCTACATCCATTAAGTTATTAGCATGAGCCAGAGCAAGTTAAAAATTTGATGTAACTTTGTTATATCTTACCTAATTAGCTGGGATTAAGACATAAAAATATATTAGAAGTCAGAACCATATCAAAATGTAAAATGCATCTGTTAGAAAATCTAGACACGCAGAGATGTCCAAAATTAGTCCATGCACTGTGTAGATTCAACAGAAGTATTATTTTTACACAGCTTGTTGCTGTCTGCTTTGTGTGTGTGTGTGTGTGTTCTTTCTGCTCATTATCACAGCTCTTCTACGTGATACAGAGCTTTACTCTTTGATTTTGTCCCACATAGGCCATCGTCCTGCAGGTTTTGAATGTGTCCCTACACCAACACACCTGCATCAAGTTAATTGGATCCAGCCCATGGAGTTCTGCACAATGACTCACAAGCTGTGTTGGAAAAGAGGTACGGTGAAAACCTGCAGGATTGTGGCTCATGTAGGACCAAACTGAATATCCCTAATGCAGAGAAGCAGAGCTCCTCTCTCAGTACAACCAGAGAAATAAATTCATGAACCACTAGGTGGAGCTGTCACACTCCTTCCATGTCCTTTTTTCTCCTTTCTCTTCCTGTCTCTGTCTCTTCTCAGTCTGTCTGTTGGCCCACTTGCCAAACCATCCTCTCCCTATCGATAAATGTCTTTCTCACCTCATCCCTCTTTTGTTTTCCTGTCTCCTAGTTAAGAATGCACATACCAATGAGAATTTTTGCACACTATTTCTCCTAAGTAGAGTTTCATTTTCTCAAAATGACCAGACTGCTTTTCTATATACACTATGGGGTATTTCGCTGTACCAATACACAATCTATTTGTGTTGTGAATAGCATAGCAGGCTACTGGTGGAGTCACGCTTAAAGCAGCCAAAACGTTACATGGCATATAAAACACTTCTTGATAATGCTTTTTATAACAAAAATAGAGACAATAACTACATATCTAGTAAATTAAATTAAAATGCTTGACAATTGCATGAGACAAACAAACAAAAGCTAATCAAAACAAGATAGTCCAAAATTAAATCAAAAGTCAGAATAAAAAATTATGTGGGTTTATGGATTTACTCCTTTGTTATAAAGCCCAGCATTATCATAAAATATCTATAAGATAAGATTAGAAACTTAAAGCATTGTGATAAGTCTTGCATATGTGAACAAATGCACTGAAGTCCAAATGTAAAAATAAGGCTTTATAACTCTAATCGCTGTTTGCTGCAATTTTGTTCTGCATGTTAATGCTAAAGAGAAGCATTTTAGTCAAAGAAATAAAGTTCAATCTTGGCAGCTATCTTAGCAGGACCATTATAAGTCATGCAAACATGTTTTCTTCCTGCCTTTATTAAAAATGGTTAGCATCAGTGGCCTCAATAAAAGCTATCTCCCCTGGGATTTGTTCACTGCTCTTCAGTGACTTCACATATCAAATCACTTATAGCTTCATTTTATTCAGTCTGTCTCTGCTGAGCTAGAATGTCAGCAATCACTATCCACCTTAATCTATTAGAAAGAAACTGCCTCTAGACGGCATGCCTGCAGGAAACCCATCTCTCAGACTTAACATGAAAAACTAAAGATATCTTTGGCAGAACAAGTATTTTACTCACCACATCCTCTTTTAGGACAAGAGTTGTGTCTATTATGATACACAAACAGGTTAGTTTTGTGCCAACCTAAGTTCATAAAACATCCAGGGTATGATTTATTATAGGAAACAGACTAAGTAATGGGGTTCTAATATGTCTTATGGATATATATGCTCCAAATTATGATATTGGTACATAGGTGACCATCTGTTGGTCTGTTACAATGTAACGCATCACTCCTAAATAACATTTCTCTCATTTGTAAAATCTGAATTAAAGAATTGCTTTGCTACAAATGCCTCACCTGAAATATCCACCCTTATTTTGTTGGATTGTACAAGGCATATATCAGGACACAACTTATTTTATATGCAGCAGCTGAAAGCAGCTAGAACATCTTTAAAAAACAACCTCCATTCAAATGAAAAGAATTTAAATGAAAAGATATGAGCTTCTTTCAGACACCTGAAAATATGACTAAGTTTAATGCAACATATAAATGAAATCATTGATAATCAGATACATGGATTGACATGGTTCAAAATGAGGAAAATCTTGGAAAGATTTGTGGCATTAGCAAGTTATTTGGTTTTAAAAAATTTGGGTCTAGGAAAAAGCATTAAAGGAAGAACTGAAAAACATCTCCAACACACTCTTCTAACAGCAACAATTAAATGTATTGCAATTAAGACAGCGACAGCTCAATCCTCCAAAATGCACATAAACCCAAAAATGTAAAGTATATCAACTGGAACAGGTCAAACATTTAGAAAGACCATTTAATGAGAGGTTTAAACTGGCAGTGAATGCACTTTTGAAAGAAATCCCCAACAGATACTGCAAATATAATATTGATCGAATAGCTCTTTTATCCTTTCTTTCTTCCTTTTATTTGAATTAATTTTATTTCATTGCATTTTTTCAATTTAAAATTGCTAGTCCAGCCTATTTAATTTGAGTTTGTTCTACTGTACATAGCCGTGCATTCATCTATTGAACGCTTTGTCATTACAGGGTCTGCACTTTTTATGTATAATTGTCATTATACTCCTTAATTGTATTATCATCATCAAGGTCACTGTCCCCTGGGAGGAAGTAATATCAGCAGCACACAAGCTCAAGCGGACAAAACACTCTGATTTGTCAACGGAGTGTAATAACTGGCTTGGCTGCTACCATCCATCCAATAGAATTAGGCTGCAGGGGCTTCGTGGGCAGGTCAGGAGTTCAGCCTCTCCAGGCAGTTGGATTGTCAGAAGAAAACAAGTGGAAGGCCATCAAGTTGCTGGCAGAAGAGGTAGAAATCTGTGGCTACAGAGGAGAGACAGTGCATGGGGTCCAACACCCAAGTAAGGGCAGCCACAGGGGATTATACAGGTGGCCACTGCTCTGTGTGGGCAAAGTATCTGTGAATGGTAGATTAAGGTGACCACCAACAATACATAAATGAAATTTTGATGTGTGAAATTAAGAAAACCACTATTTAAAATGTATGTATGGCATTCATGTGTGAAACTGAAATAAGTGGGAAAAACCTCAGTAATGTATTAAAAAGTCGGCAAATATAAGAAATAAAATCACAGTTTAAAATACATGGTATACAGACATAGTAAGTAGTACAAAGGAATTTATTGGATTATGGTATTATTTCTATTATTATCTGTCAAAAGCAGTATGTTGCACAATTAAAAAAAAATCTTTAATTTTTTAGTTTTGTTTCCAGTGAATCTATAAAAAAACAAACATGATTATCCTTAAAAAGGCTTTTGTTTAATGTTATGAACTGTGCAGCACTGCATGCTTCCTGCCCACTCAGACTTAAGTGCTCAACTGTTCCTCTCTCATATTGCTCTACATTTGTTATGCAAAATATGTCCTGGCAAACCCAGACTGAGATTGGCTCACGTTAGCTTAAATTCAAGCCGAATCATTAGTTACCAAATATTTTCCGTGTCATAGGCCTGAAAAAGGTTGTGACCTTTAGGGAACTGAAAGGCCTATTCCAAAAATAATGAACATTTATTGACATCTTGTGACTAACAATGTATGAATCATAAAGAATTCAAATGTAATTTTCACTGCATCTTTAATGAGATTCTTCTGCTTACTGGAAGAAAATCGTGATCATCAATACCTATTATTGTCTTTATTTCTTCTAGAGATGAGTGTTGCTAAAAAGGATCTAATTGCTATTAAGATTAAGAAAGCCGCAAATAGAAACTGAATTTACAAAAACATCTTTTTGTAACATCTTTTACTTTTTAAAAATTATAATAAAAAGCTCAGTATTGTAAAAGAGTCATTTCCAAGTAGTGTGTTGACAAAATTGGCTTCTAAATACATTTGTGTGCAGTATTTATAGACATCGCCTTGCATGGTTTTGTCCCCACGCGTGCTGAACCCATAACCACAAGAAAATGCAGTATTCATAATGCTTGGGGATTGTGTGCTTGTTGTTATTTTTCAATTGTTTTAGAATGATATAAATATAAAAAAGGCAGTAGGCAGCAAGGTTGTCAACAGAGCACTGAGTGACCCAGGCAGGTCACATCATGCTGGACTGGAAAAGAAACAATTCCTCTGGTCTTGTCATTGAAATATTTAAAGGAGAAAACAGGAAGAAATATATTCTGTGGGGTGTGGTAAAGTTGTAATAAAGAAGACCCTTCCTTAAGTTGGTTTGTAACAGAGTGCAGAAGAAAACAGATGAATATACTGAAGAAATCAAGCAAAACAAGAATATACACAAATCTGTTGCAATTAAACCAAATCTTCTTACTTGTGTCTAATTATTTACCACAAACTTAGTCTATGTTTTCATCATCTGAGTAGTGTAGCCAGATAGAACTGAGTTGTAGCTCTTTCTACTGTCTTTTGTGTCAGCTAAGCCACTTCTACATATTTCTAAAGGGAATAATGACCACCCCTTTATCAGTGACACTGTGGTAAAAAGACACAAAGAGGGAAAGAAGCAGTGACAATAAAACATAATTCCACACAGACAAACACAGTTTAGTCTCAGCTTTAATTAGGAGATGAGCCTTTCTTTAAATATTTCATGAACAAAACCAACTAAAGGGCATGATGGTCTTTGTTTGATATACAACTATAATATAACCTCTTCATTTGCTCAGATCGGAGTGGCAGACTCACTCAGGTACATTTCAGAGTTGACCAATAAATTAATTGGGGTCATAAACCAGCTGTTCAGTAAATAATTAAAAGCTACAGAGCTATCATTTGTGTGCTCCAGCCAGAAATAATGTGACCCTGAGTGTGAGGGTGTTTTCTATACTACAGTGTCTGGAATTGTTTTTAGATGAGAAAGAATTTGAGTCAAATGTCCTGGAGTGTTTTTACTGATGACAATAGAGGAACATTTTCATACTAATGGTGAAGTTAGGTACTTTTAGCCATAATGGGATTTTATCTTCATGCTTTTTAACTGTAAATACCAATAAAACAAAACAACATATATATCATAACTGTCATGATGTTGTAGGGTTGGAAGTTCTTATCATCTTTAATTATAGTTTACTGTTGTTTTTTTTTGTTTTCTTACATTCCCATTTCTTTCCCCACTTCCTGCACACCTGTTTTCATTTAGCCTGTTATACCACCTGTGTCTTGTTATTACTCTTTGTGTGAAACACTTGGTTTCAGTTCACATTTGGCAGTCATTCCTGATGTTGTTACTTTCCATGTCATGTCTAGTCTAGGTCAGGCCATGTTCCTGTGTTTCCCAACTCATGTTTTTTAAGTTCAGGTTAAACATAATTTCCTGCTTCCTTTAACCTGCTTCAGCACCTCATTTCACATCTGACAATAGCCTTATCTTCCAACATAACAACAGTTACTGAAAGCAAGAGAAGACATTGTTTTTTTGTATGTTTAATCTCACTAAATAGCTCATTTTATTCTGGTTGGCATTTTATTTCTGATAATTTAATCACTCAGTCTTGACAAGTTGTTTTCAAAGCTAGAAAAAACATCCCAAAGAAAACCTTTTGTGCCATTGTGAGAAGCCAAATCAAACACAAACTCCCTTAAATCCCTCAAGAGTTAGTTTTTTGCATAACAGCATGCCATTTTGCAAAATAAAATCAAATCGGCTATCAAGTATCGGCCAACTGTAGTGTCAACCTTAATAACAAACACTGAGAGCAGTTGAAGTTATAGACATGTGGTCGAACAGAAAGCAGAAGCTTCAGCTGCAGCACAGAAAGTTTTTAATTAATATTTTTTTATTAATTTCTCTTTAATTGTGGGGAAAAATACATTTGGTGAAGGAGCCTGTCAATAAATGTGACTACAAGCGTTCAAAGCTTTGTCAGGTTGAAAGCAGTATATGTGTTACAAGGTCAGATTTAGTCAGATTATTGTTGCAGGAAGTAACAGGAAAGTATCACTGAGCTGATTCAGATATCATGATACATCCAGTTGCCACCAGATTAATGGAAAGCAGTGCCTCTGAAAGAGGTTTTAGAATTGTTTTTTACTGTGAAGCTATTCATACAGATTTGAAAATGAGCTGTTTTATTTTTTTTAACTGTACTTCCAAGCTCAGAAGTAGGGGCTTTGCATTCAGCTGAAGGGATATCCAAGTCTGACACATATACTGACCCTGCTGGAGTAATAATTGGATCACAGCAGCCGAAGGAGATCAAAGCTTTGACAAAACAGGAAACACAGATCTAGGATAAAACACAAGGGGGGCAGCTTTGCAGCGTAAGTGTAATGCAGAAACTCTAATATAAACTTAATTGTATACTATATGTGTATACTGTGGTCAGCGCTGGTCAGTATCCACTCAGAATCAGCTGGTAGTGGTGTAGTTGAAAAGAGAATTCATCCTATTATTCTAAACAACGCAAGGCTAAAGGAATCAAGTAACAGCCTGCCCATCTGCTTGATGGCCACCTCATGTCATACGACTGCAATCAGCGAACGGCACCTTTTATTCAAAAAGGCTTCCTATTATCTTTGCTTTAGTTTTAAATTGGTTTGATTAGGAACAATTAATTTCATAAATAGCCGGGATTGAACTTGCAAAATAGCTGCACTAAATTAAAAGGAAAAAAAAATGGATCTGTCTAGTTATTAAGATCTGGGGCATAATGGCAGGCTATCATAAGCTAATCATGGCCTCTACCTCGCTGAGGGGCATCCCATGAGACACCCAGAAATCTGCGCTATGTTTTCTTATTAGTTAAACATGATCAAAATACTTTGATGAAAGTATCCTAATGAAGCTTAAATGAACCATCCTGCTAATTTGAATTAAAAAGGACAGAAAACCTACTTTAAGCTCCTTCTGGACTTCAGAGTACTTCATTAGATTCCAATGAAGTTTACCTAAAAATGATCACATCAAATTATATTTAATTCACACCCTTCTTTCTTTATCTTATGTAGAAATTCTTAAGCTTTTTTTAATCTAGTCTTATGAAGCATATGCTGCTGTCTACGCTGATGACACCATCATCTATTGCACAGCTGTCTGTAGCATATGCAGCAACACAGGCTTGGCCTGAAGGAGCTGGTGCTCGTGGCCAACCCAAGCAAGTGTAAAATTAGTTTGAGTGAGTTATGATATTAAACAAAACATTGAGTAAAGGCAGATTTATTTTACACACAGTGTATAAATAGGTTTAGAGGTTGGTGGTAGTACTGTTACATGAATCCAACACATGCAGATTGACAAGGGAAGACATGAGTCATAATAAACAGACCTGGCATCTTTAGATGTGATTTGATTTCAGGTTGTCAAAAGTGAATAATTAAAAAAACTGAAGGTGTTTAATGTAAGTCAAGGCAATTATATGTGGTGCACCTAAAAAGTGTGTCACCACATTGTTTTTAGTTATTTTATTATTTAGTAATTGGAAAACTATTGCTGTTGTTAATCATACATTTGTTTGATATACTAAAGTTATATTCTTACAGACATTATAGTGTCATTTGTTGCTTTCCTGAATTTATTGTGGGGTTCAGAGCCATGAGCATAAAGGGGAACCTTTTACCTTGGGAGGTGTTGCCCCAGGTTGCTGTTTTCGGTGGAACTTCCTGTTTGCCTCAAACGTAATCTGGATGTGAAAAGCAACACTTGTGTGACCATTGCTCTTTATCGCTGCTCTATTTTTCAGGTTTGTACAGGGTGAAACAGCTCAAAATTAATTATATGAGATAGTGGTTTATTGTTTCTAAGTATGTCTAACTGCTATGGTAATTGTTTTCATGTTTCTGCAAAGAAAATATGGTTTGTAGTCGCGGTTTTCCACGAAAGTGCAGTTACCCGTGCATGGGTAACTGCACGAGATCGTGGCCGAAACATCACGATAGTTTGATTTTGCGCTATGGACCTTTTTTTATTTACTTTTAGATCGTGAAATACTTCCTGAACTTTATTTATATTAAGATTAAGATGAAGATTAAGAATTCTTTATTTGTCTCCTCTTGGGAGAAATTTGGCTTGGCTAAAAGGGACACCGCTGCACAACAGAA
>JBAMHV010000004.1:7841351-7851673 GCA_037177535.1 Pseudomugil gertrudae | reverse complement strand
GCATATATATAAGATCTCCTTCAGCTCTGTCTTATGTATTTTATTTTATTTTCAGGATGAGAGTAGATCGAGGTGCATCTAAAAACTGTCAAATTGCTTTTTGAGCTCTGTATCTGTGTAATGCTCATTGTTGTAGCATATCATTTATGTCTCCTGTGATTATTTCCTGCACCAGATTCCACACCAGCAGAGCAACAGCTCTGCAATCAGCATGGTGAACAGTGGTAGCTCCAATAAAATCTTAATCACACTCATGCCTGTTAGTGGGCACAAGAATTGAACAAAAGCTATTTGAAGAGCAAGGAATTGGGCTAAGTTGGGGAGCCATGTCAAGCTATAGGAGCCCTTTGCTATCCACACAGACAAACTTAAGAGTGGCACTCACTCACTCTGACAAGAAGTGCCATGCCTGAGGCAGACCTGCTGAAGTCTTGTTAAGAATTATTTAACTCAAGTGCAGCTGAGAGGTTCACTGGCATTCTTAGCCTTAACTCCTTACCTCTGGATGCAACACCAGCAGTCTGCCTAATGGATGTGTGTTTTTTGCTGGTTCTTTAACAGACAAACACTGTGACACTGAAGAGAGTAGTGCAGCCTATTGTACAGAAGCTGATGACAAAGAATAGCACTGTTTCTTTAGGTGGGCTTGTTATTATTTTATGAGTCACTGAAATTGTGAAAGAAATTTCTCTAACTGTTCCTTTTTACAATAATGCTTCCAGTGTCCTATATAGGGATCAGCACTCCATTCACAATGTAACCTATTAGCAGTATGAAATGTACATGTGAGTCAAGATAACACAAAAAAAGCTTATTCCTCTTTGAGGTTAGACTGTAAAAGTTCTCCATTATAGTCTTTTTGAAGAAAAATATTTTTATGAACTGGTCTAAAAACAGAACATCAACATTGAAGTATTGCTTTTAATAAGATTTTTTAAGCAATATTTTTGAGTTGGAAGCACTAATGACAAAATTATTCTTATCTGCCAATAATATTTTAAGCATTTTCTGGATTCATGCAGTGATCCAGACAACCAATCAAACCCCTTCTGTTGTTTCTTTTTCAATTTCTAAGATTTCCAGAAAATGTTACCAAAACTCCATCCATAACTTTTTGAGTTATGTTGCTGGAGACGAACCAACACTGCAGAATACATGACCTTTGCCTTGGCAGAGGTAAAAGTTGGAAAGCAAACCCTGAATGCTTTTTTCAATAAAAAAAAAACAAAACAAAAATATTAAATAAAAAAAACTATATGAAAGTACACAGACATCTGTACCTCCTACACTCACACAAACACATTTTAAACAGACACATGCATTAAAATAGCTTAATGCCTAATGCATGAACTTTACTTTTTCAAGCTGACGGACATGAAGTTGTCGGAATTAACTTTCGGCAAAGATGGTGTCTACAGCCAGACAACACCTTTACCAGTATAAGTGACCTTTTAAGGACCCTGAATATTCCCAATCTAAATTATTTAGGCACATGATTGAAGTCTTGTGTGAAAAATCAACTGTAATGTCATGCTGGATTTGATAAAGATAAGAATTTCAGCACCTTTTCCTTTTTCTTATAACATGGTGTTGTATTTAATTATGCACTGCTTTGTGTAATTTCTGTGTGTGTTAAAGAGAGAGAGACACTCTGTGTGTGTGTGTGTGTGTTTGTTTCAACATCTTGTTTTGAAAGAAAGTGTTTATTTTGATATTATTAATTGCCCAAGCCAATTAATAATATCTGAATTTTTGTGGAAATGCTACTGGTACAGATTAGTTTCATAGTTATTTACTTTTATGTAACATGAGCAGGATCAGTTACAGAGCATAGCGTGTGGAGAGGTTTAGGTTGTAATTTTACAATCCATAGCTGTAACTCTACAACAACATTTTGGTGTGAAGACAAACAGATACAACATTCTGGAATAACACAAACCCAAAACAACATGACTTAGTCTGGAAATAAAAAGTTAAAATAACCTCATTGAACAGTTTTCAAACATTCTTTATATTTCTGGAAGGCAGAAATATGCTAACACATTTGTAAAAAGATTGATAATGCAAAGATAAGTCGTTTTAAAATCATAATCTTTGTGAAATTACAGACGATGTACAAACCTGATTTCTACTTTCATGTTTAGCTTATTAATGGAGATGAGCAGATACTTCACAACTTCATCATTTGAACATGAACATATTTTTATATCACAGTCATGATAATAAAAGAGTAACAAAGTCTAGCATTTTAACCAGATGATTGGTTAAGCAGAAGTTAAATATAATATACTCTTACTGGTCTTAGGACTGGAATCAAATACAGCAACAGAAGTGGTCAACTTCAGTCATTCAGAACATAAGACTCTTACATCAGCTCACACACAGACCATCAGCACAGTATGCTATGTGTGTTGATGTTAGCCTTCAGGCTAGTAACTGCTTGCTCTCTTAAAGTAATAATTTGCTTCAGTGGTTTTTGACACCAAAATATGTTAAAATTCACATAGTAGCATAAAACTGAAGGATGAACAGTAAATAAGACACACTTGGCTAAAGAGAGTGATGGAGAGGAATCAAATGACTCGCTACACCTTGTAAAATGAACATAATGCAGTGAAGAGATGTGTAAATTTATTGCTGGAACTGCTGTGGTAATATGGTCCAAAAGTTTACAAAATGTCATTAAGACCTCTGGAAACTGGTAATCACACACACACACATTTTTATAAGATTAGTTAAAATATGATATAAAATTAACCCTGTGTGGTGTGTGTGTGTGTTAGCATTAAGATCTTATCCTTGTTTTGATCTTGTGACCAATGATTCAGTTCACTGCTGACATTAAATGGCATAGAATTCAAACAAATCAATGAATCAGTGGTCAAAACATATAACCCTGAACTCAAATTTTAGATTTGTATTTACAAACCGGTATAAATTTATTAAAATCAGTAAATGATACTTTTTGTTAATATCAGTCCGATTTGCTCTACTTATAATTTGTCCATCTACTAATTAATTTCTAACATGATTTACTGGAAAAGTATTAAAAAAGTGAACCACACATTATAAACAATATGTCTGAAATTTACTAAATGTTTGCATTGCCAATCACCAGTTTTAATCTCCTGCCCGAGGAGAGTTCTGTTGGGATTAGGAATATTTCTCTTCATTTTAATTAGTCCTTAATCATTAGCAGTGCATGAGCTACTGGAGAGGTGAGCACTTAATGTGTTTACCATCTGTTTGAGAATTAACAAGTTAATACATCAATCTGTCCATCAGGATTATTTCAAATCTCCTCAGCTCCCGAGATCTTAATGATTGTTTTCTTTATTTTAATAGAAAAGGACAAAATGACTAGTAAATGATGGCAATGTTGTGACTGAGTGACGATCTGTCCAGGATGTACCTCACCACTCGACTGACTCCTGGCATAGGCTCAGACTACCCGCAACCACTGGACTAAGTAGTACAGATATTAGATGGATGAATGATGGTAATGATCCAAAAACTCATGATACCGGTATACAGGTTTTTTATATGAACAACGTGGAATTTTAACTTAATAATTTCTCGGGCAAAGAGATTTAAAGTAAATCCTTTTATGGCTTTAAGCCATTCTGAATACTTTCTGAAGCAGTGTGGGTAAACCATAAAAAATGAACAGCCCTTAAAGCAAAAAAGAAAAAAAAGTTAAGAATTACAACAATGTAAGTTGCACTTCAGATCACTAAATCTCATTTTGATTTAAGTAAACCTTTAGTTTTTACAAGTTATTGAGATTCTGACATCAGGCGCTCCCACAGTGCGTGACATTTTAAAATCAAGGCATCGACAGCAGGTGGCCTGCCTACATCCTTTCCACTAATGCTTGTATAAACACAGTTTATGCTATAAAATGCACAGTTAAAAGGCATGGGTGGTATTGAATGTGTCAAGTGCACAAGGCAGTTTCATTTTTATTGCCAATTTGCTAATGGTGATGTATTAGATTTGCTTTTGCTCAGTGGAATCTTTCTTTCTGATTAGCAGATGTGGTGGAGTGGTCAGAGCATTACGATGCTACAAGATGCATCCATGTAACTGATCATGCATTAACACAATCAACACCATCCTTTAACCCTTGACCAATTTTGCTGGAGGTGAAAGCAGAAGCTGTTGTCTTTGTTGAGAATATTTGACATCACTGAGCTGAAAGTTAAGGACTTTCTGTCTCTTTACCGGGCATCAAAGACCTTTGACATTATAACGTATGACCTTGAAAGGTCTCGCAGCTAAAAAGATAGGGTCGAAAAATGAAAAACCTTCTACACCATCGTAAAATAGTGAGAACTGTGTGAACAGCTGATGGGATTTAGAAGTGGAGCACAGCTTTATTACAGTGTTAAGATATATGCATGTGTGGGCTGACATAAAAGAATGTATGAAACGTGGTTGTGATATTGTGTAGTTATGAAGTATTACAATGTTTGAATGCCAGGAGTAAAAAACATCACAAATTAATAATGAAATAATTATGATGCACTCAAACGTAAAGGTGTATGTGGGTAAACAACAAACTGGACAACCCATGTAAAATAAGTTAAGAGCAGGGTAGCATAACCAGATTTAAGCTTTGATAAGATGTTCTGGTTTTGAACCAAGCAAAATATAACAGTTAGAAGTAAGAAGTGGGCTAACAGAACTGTCCAGTTACTCATGTAGAGCTGCTCAACAATCCTGTTTAAAGAATGTTTGACTTAAATAAGGTTCTTGAGTCTGTGGATGCACATCTCAGGCTTCAGCAGAACCTTAAGACAAAAATGATAATGACATCTAGAACACAGTAACTTAAGTTTATTATATTACTCCAATGTGTAAAACTACTTTTATCATCATAACAAGCAGTTACATGTGTTTCAGCATGGCTATAACTAGTGATCCTCACTTATAAATACAGAGATCCTCGTCTTTGATCATATTGCTCTATGCATCCCCTGTTGGTTGAAAGGATGTGTTTAATACTATAGCTGCATCCACATCTTCTTTTTGTTGGACTTTGACAGTCTGCTAGGATGCAGACTAGCCAGGCCTATCAAAATCAATTGTTGATTTGTCATGATACAATCATTACCCGATCAATATTAAAATGAAAAGTTTTTGTCTCCAAAGGGAAATTTACAATGTCTGTTCCATATGCATTTTATATTGTTTTGGGGTGACGTCTAATGACCAATGAATAGGTTATTCAGTTTGACTGCCGATCTCAGAGTGGAATCGATGCAAAAATATGGTTACAAAGCAAAAAATCATCAAACCATTCTATGTTCAGGGCTGTGCTGAAGACATCCTACAGTTTTTTCTTTGTTGTTCAAATAACTCACGATATATAGTATTAGCAGCTATATAGCAGGATAAAAAGGAGGGGGAACGGGCAGGTGAGAAGGGTGAGATGAAAGCTTATTGAAAAGAGTAACCTTTACTAAATGTAACGGAGGTCTTTTGGGCTGCAAGGAGAATAGTATCTCTTTACTTTACATGTTTTTACATTTGCACAGTTTGCGGCAGAGCTGGCACAGGCTGTTACACCCATTAAAATTTCTTCCCCAACTTTAAAATGTTGAGCGAAAAAAAGAAAAGACATGGTTAAGCCTGTTTTGCTAAATGAAAGATGAAATTCATGTGTGAACATTTCCAGTTGTTGCTTTTAAAGCTGTTTTGTTACATGCTTTTTGCACTTCTTTAAAAAAAAAGTTTGACAGTGACCTTGTTTCTCTTGCTTTCTTTTAGTTTTAGTTTTTATGGCAAAATAAAGGAATTGTTTAAAATCTCTAGCTATGTTTTTTTTTTTTAATAAGACAAGGACCTTTACCATTTTAAACAAGCACATTATGATAAGGTGAGTCAACAGGAGGATGAGTTTTTAAACAACCAAATAACTGAGATAAGAAAAATGGATTGAAGGAAACTGTCCTATCAATTGTTCACAATTGTTATTGGACAGCTTCTGTGCTATGCGGGTTAAATATGGAAATACTGCTACAAAAAATGTTCTTGTGTGGTCCTTTTGCTCCTAAAAGAACATCTCTGTATCCGTTTCATAACTCTGCTGTCTCCACGTCCGGTGAAAACTTCAAGAAAAACAGGTGTTTAAATATCCTGCTTCCACATCCAAGCTGACAAACTGAGATTTGGAGGCAAAGTGATTCTTCCTAAAATGCGTATGTAAGAGTGATTTCAGGATGATGAAAAAGCAAAGGGCAAAGTAAGTCATCGAGGCAAGGAAAGTCAACTCTGTGAAGGAAAATCTGCTGCACCTTGTTTCAGAAATAGTTCCTTTCACTTTACCCAGTACTGATAAAGCAGAAACGGGGCTCAGCTGTAATTTAGAGTTGTTCAGTTCAGTTCTAAACATGCTTATACTTCAACTTAAGTTGGAAAAGCTCTTAATGTTGAGAAAAATAAGATAAATTAATCTCAAATTTAAGATAACTAAAAATAAAATCATAAATTTGTTTTTACACTGCCAGGTCATGACAACTTTTAAACATAATCTTCAATCAAAACGATTCAATTCATACATTCAATTGATTCAATTAATTAATCCAGTCATTGTCCAATTAAAGCAAATGTTTACATTTGTCCAGTTAATTTTTATTATTCTGACATAAAACCAGATCATATACAATAATTTCACAAATATACTCTTTGAGTCAACCCCAACCTGTATTACGTATGGTAGTGGGCAACAATAAAAAGGGAAACTTGCCCCTTAAAAATGAAAGAAAATCTCCGTCAGACTCGGGATGTTCAGTCACATGGCTGTACCATTTGTTTCTGAAAGAACAGATAAAATGGGTCATCAGACACTGGAAGCAGACATATCTGCTGAGAGAAAAAAGAGAAGAACAAATAAATTACATCAGTGATGCCAAATATTTACACATAATTGTTATCTCTACCTGTAAATTAATTTAGGTATTGATTGACTAGTGAGGTATTGATGAAATCCTATGAAAATATACAATCTTTGTCTTTCAAGTTGCATGCAAGCAATGTAATCCAAAGTAAACATTGTTTTTATAGAACATTGTGCCTCCCTGAAGGAGAGTATGAAAGAAGCATTTAATGTCTACAAACATCAAACACTATGTCAAAGTAGCAAAATGCATGAGATGTGTTTGTTTTCTTTTTTTGGTCAAGTAAACTCTTATTCCTTTTTACATTTTTTGTCATCTTAATCGCCGTTTTCACCTTATAAATAGGCACATTGTACGAAGTAGACCTCACTGACCACAAACCCCTGATCAGTTTGATCATGAGGTCATTGGTGAAATTATTTTGTAGTGAAATTTTATAACTAAATCAAGGAAGGGAATTTCAGCTGTTTTTTAAAATGTTTATTTTGAATTGAAGACTTCTGTCAGCAGCAAAACAAGCAAACATCTCTACCTTAGCAAAGCACCAAATTGGATAAGACTGTGCCAAGTCTGTCTGGGGCAGCGTGCCAGCACAGAGCAGAGCAGGACTTTTGGGGCTGCGGTAATGGAAAATAAAAGTGACAACAATGGAAACAATGTGGAAGAAAAGACTATGGCACTGTGTACTAAGAAAAAAATTCAGATAAGTGTAAAAACCTTGCATGCATATTTATTTTTTCATTGTCTGGCACGATGCCCTAACACCCCTAAGCTATGGATGTGAAATCGCCTCCATTATGGATTTTATATCAAGTTTGTACATTGGTGTGCATACTTCTTAGTGTTCCCATTTTTGTCACGTTCTCTCTGTCCTCTCATCTCTGCTACACAAACATGCACACATTCACACGCAAAGTATTTTGGGAAGACGTCCAGCTGCCGTGGTGAGAGTGACTAATGACCCTGTTCACAGCACAAGCACCACATAATCAGAGATGCTGAGGATATGTGTCTGCCCGCTGTCCTGTCTGAGTAATTACGGCTGGGACTCTATTAATCTACTACCTAACGATCAAGTACATACTTGTTGCCGACCGCAATGTATTTTTATGTTTGGGGCTTTATTTAAATGCAATTAGTTTGGGTGTTGATTAGAAAATAACAAAAACTTTCATTATGTCATTTTCAAAGAAGCTACTTTTGAGCAACTCGACAATTTGAGGGGAGTGGTGTTTGCCGAACAGCAAACCAGCAGAGCTAGCTTTCTAAGCAGAAAAGTCACAAAAATGCATCTTTATGTCATATCTTGAGATTAAACCTATAAGAACTTTCCTCCACACGACAGCAGACGTGAATCTTCATTGCTTGTTCATAGTTTATAACAAAGTTGCTTTTTTAAGACACCACACAGAATTAATGAGGAAGTGCTCGTACTTAGTGATGCGGAGATAAATCTGCAATTTATTAAAACACTTTTTCACTGTGGATCTCGATTTTTATAGTTACTTTCATAATTTTCAATGTTATTTTTGGCTTGTTTGGCACCTCTTAATATGCAGTGATATTAAGCAGGGAGAGTGTAAACTAATATGTACATTGAAATATTAGGGCACATGTTAATTAACCTCCTACTTAGCTGTTTCTCCTCTTTCTCCCTGTGCAGTGGGATGGAGGAGGTGTAAGATTGGAGAATTTATTCCAACTCCCGCTGGCTAATCCGTCAGCTACAGTATAAGGTTTGTACATGACACAACAAGACTGTTATGTTGAATTTTTACAAAAGAAAATATAAAAAGAGTTTAAGGACAAAGAATTGCTATAGCTGCTAATTTATAATGGAACGAATAAACAATAGTTGAGCAAACATATTAGCTCATCTTTTATGATTTTTTTTATGTCATAAAATGACCAAATTATTTTGTATCACTAAATCTGCCTTACAAGCGCAAGCCGTTTTATTTTTTGTCTATCAGAGTAGCTTTAGTCTGGAAGATGGTAATCTGAATCTAAGCAAATATTCCTGACAGTAACCTTCGTCCTAATATCATAACACAGATGGTGCCAGCTGTGATTTTGTTCATTTGCTTTATACCTTAAATAAATTTTATTTGAAATGAGTGTAACTTTATAAAATACATTACTTTGAATAGACATTTTCCTCAGGAATAGAAAACATCACACATATTTAAAGGCCTTACTGGTTTTGTATATTTGATATTTCTAGGTAAAATTGATACTTTAAATGAAGTTGAGTGAAAAAAATACATGACATCAATCTTTACCTAATTTTTGCACATTTCAAGGTTTCCAGACTGATCTTCTCTTTAACAGTGACATGTCCGGGATGATACCAATGCTGGTTAACCAGCACAGCAACTCCACCTCCCTTTAGTTTACCGCCGAGTTGTTTATTGCGGTCTGCACGGACCGTCTTAAAGCCGTGTACAGACGCATTACAGTCTGGGATGTGTTCATGCAGCCATGTCTTGGCGAAGCACATAAAACTGCACTCTGTATTCTTTCTGAGACCTGGTTAGCACTTGGAGTTTGTCAATTTTGTTAGCTAGCGATCACATGTTACCCATCACAACAGTTGGAAGAAACGGGTTTAAATTGCCACAGTTTTTCTCTCTGCTTCACTCCTGCCATGCATCCTCTTTCTTTTCAACTCCATAGAGATTTGAAGTGTTATTTCACTGATAATCTTGAATTTGGAGAGGATTATCATTAGATCCTGGCAGTAAACAAGTCTCATTGCCATGGAGACTCACCATAACAAGTCTTGAAAGAGCAAAAAACATATGCAGAAAAACTCCTGTGTAGCACAGCCTCTGACCAGCGTGAAAAATCTTCCTGGACAAACCCAAATTAACAGCTAATGTCCTTAAAAAAAGACGAAATTACAAAAATAACAAGAGTTAACACAGATCCACCAGAACTTGCAGCCACATAGGGGCGCATTAAGTTGAATCAGAAGTCAACACACCACAATCAGCTAGCAGGGCCTCACTCTGGTCTCTCTGAATAGTCTAAATGACTATTTCTACTCAAAGTCCTTTACCTGTCCTTGTTTAGTTTTGACATGCTGCAAAGCACGGTACCAATCATCAAACCTGCATGATAATGAAAATCTACATGAAAATCTGGATTCTGGAATGTGTCGCCAGGTAGAAGCAAACTGTAGTATCTCTGTGTTAACTGTCGTGATGTTTCGTGATTTTTGTAATATATATGGGTCTTTTTTTCTAAGAAATCAGCTTTCGGGGGTGAGGAGATGGGGGTATGGTTGTGGGTGTGTGGGGAGAGAGGTAGTGTGGTGTGGCTTGTGTGGATGATTGGAGATGTTTGGGTTTTGAGGTGGGGGGAGAAGGGTGGTGGGGTGTGTGTATGTGTGTGGGGAGGTGGGTGGTGAGGAGCATG
>JBAMHV010000004.1:7754559-7770272 GCA_037177535.1 Pseudomugil gertrudae | reverse complement strand
GTATTCTGGGCCTAAACTGTTTTGGGACTTATAAACAATCAGCAGGGTTTTAAAATCTATTCTGTAACGGACTGGAAGCCAGTGTAAATATTTTAAAACTGGTATGATGTGTTCAGATCTCTTTGTTCTTGTTAAAGCTCGAGCTGCAGAGTTCTGAATGAGCTGCAGATGTTTAATTATCTGTTAAAAGATCATTACAGTAATCCAGCCTACTAGAGATAAATGCATGGGTGCAACAAAAACAAAAAAAAAAATTAAAATGAAACTCTTGTTTTTTTTTAGGCAAACATCACTTATTAATTTAATGTCTTCAACAGTTGCTAGGACACTGACATGTTTCTCGTTGGTTTATATCACCTTTTCTTTTAAAAACGCAGTGTTTGAATTTTTTTTTTAATTTAAACGTCATTATCCTAAAAATAAAGATATAGTACACAAATTTGAATTCTTTATAGATTTTATATGAATGTTGATGAAACCTGATGTTCATAGTTTTTAGTAGCCATCAAGCTTTATAAAGAATTATAATTAGATATTGACAAAACGTTTGAGCAAACATCATTAAGTTTTTCTCATGTTCTGCAATGCAGTGTATCATTTTTAAGAAACTGGTGCAAATGAAGCATGTTGCACATGTATCTGTGAACTTTAAATTTGGCAAATATGTAATCAGTAACAAATCAAATAGGAAAAATGTCCTTAGTGTTGTTTCAGATACCTATAATGAAAGGGCATACGCTTTGGATGTAGCTTTAAGGATCTTTGAGGAACAATATTACATTGAAATTGAGATAGATTTTAAGTAGAATTTTTTTCTTACAAAATCAATGTAACCTGCTCCTGCAGACGATTTTTTTCTCTTTTTTTTACCTCACTCTTCTTGGGGCACCTTCTCACTTTGATGAATTGCTCTGTATGGTTTAAGGGAGTTCCAACATTTTGTGCTTGTGCCTCGAATTAGTCTGACATTTCATGCTTGAATGCCTTCATGACATTTAGTTTAAGGAAATATCATGGTCTAGTGAACAGTCCAGAAGTAACCACAAACACACATGAATGGCAAACACACTGAAATCCTGCAGCAGGTTCTTTCGTTATTTTTAAACACAACATTTAAGTCATGGTTTTTTTTTTGCACTCTAAGAAAATATTTTCATAAAAGCACAATTATTTGATGTTGTTTTTTTTGTTTGTTTTTTTATTTGATTAATTCTAACTAGACTGTGACCAAAGGTGTGAAAAAAAACGCTGAAAATTCTTCCTGAAACTTTTCTTCGTGATGACTTCTCTGGTTTAGTCATTTTCTGGTCTAAAGAGAAATTGAATATGCTGAAATGATGAACAGGTTTCTTGATTGCACTGAGATTGAAGAGGTAATTGTCTTTTAAAATTGAGTTTCTTCTCTTCCCTTTTTTTGTCTCCTCAGCTGACATAATTGATGAGAAAGATACCAGAAATTCAAAACCTAGATGGCATCAAACTGCCATAGAAGCTGTTTGACAAGATCCATTTAAAAGGAGATGTCCATGTTTTACAGCTAAAAAGTGACGAGTTTAACATTTTTTCTTAATGTAATTGTGTTTAAATAATGCAGTTATTTTGCTAAAATGTAGAAAAGTAGAATGTAGAAAAAAAGAAGACTTTTTGTTTAGCTTTTTATTTCTTTTTTTTTTGGACACATGCACAAAGAAGCACCTTTTTAAGGACTTCCAGGGCCAGGTGGATGTGCTCCCAGGGACCAGGGTTTAAAGATCACAGGAAACTTTTGTTCTACTACTTCTGTCTCTGTTTCACATTTTCTCGTCCTGTCATTAATAGTTTCTTTTTTATTTTGTTTAAGATTTAACGTATATGTTAAAGACACTTGTTGAGATTTAGAAAATTAGTTTCTATAACTCACAAACAGGGATGAATTGGCCATCTGGCATACTGAGCATTTTACTAATGGGTTGACATGTTTTTCTGCTGAAAGAGTCCATGTAACCGCCCTACTGGTCCATAAAACGTTGTAAATTGGCAGCCCTACTAACAAAGGGCTGGTCTGCTTATTAACCCTCATAATACAGATCTGTCTGCGCCAACAAGATGTAACGTGCACACTTCATATAACATATTTTAACAGTTCAAAAACCACCAGAAAGCAGAAAATTTGACCTCTTCAACCACTCCGTTGTCATTACGGTAAAACACAGGACTCCCGCACTACAACCATCCAATCACTGACAAGATTCAGAGGGTCGTCACACATTTGTAACACATTTATAGTGGGAGCGTCAGCACTGTACTTCCTGAAGTATTTGCACACATAAAAAATTTGGTTGGTGGTCACAAGATGGTTAAAGCCTTTTTTTTCTTTGTCCAGATAAGCTCCATTGGTTTTGTTCTTATCCACTATCAAGCCAATGCTATCATTAAATTATCTGCAGCTTTGTGCTAGTAAACGCAGTGAAAAAAAAAAAATACAAGGACAGAGAACGTTGAGGTGGCACAGAGGAACTATTTTTATTATTATTTGCAGCTGCCAAATATCCAAACATATTTGTCACGACCTTCATCAGCTGCCATGGAGGAAAAGAAAAATGATAGTATAGAAACTACTTTAAGCTGCACTTCTTTGATATTGCGGAATGAGTTCATTCTTCAATGTAACACTTCATTATGGTCGTTCTGCGTATGCTCATTACCTTTTCCCGCCGCAATGACACACATGCACAGTCTTCCGCCTCTTGCCTTTTCTTTCCTCCTCAGCTGCTGAAAAAGTGAAGCAGTATGCTCATGTCGAGCGAGTACTTCAAAAATATCATCAAAATAATAATGAAAACTGCACTCATTATGTAGTTTTAGTTGTAAATAAACACCTAGAAACAAGGACAAGTCTGGACATGTCGCCAATCCATCGCAGGGCCAACACAGAGAGACAGACGACCACACACTCATTCCTACGGAGAATTTAAAATAACCATTTAATTTAACATACATGTTTTTGGACAGTGGGGAAAAGCCAGAGTGCCCAGAAAGAACTCAAGCTAACATGTGGAGAACATGCAAACACCAATGTTCAGACCTCCCCCCAGCCAAGGCTCAAACCAGTGACCTTCTTGCTGTAAGGCCACGGTGCTAACCAACTGTACATCAAACGGCCATAACCATACCTATTCTTGTCAATATGTCATACTGATGTAGCTATTTGCCTCTTTATCAGCGAATCCAGTAATTCTGGATCTGAATAAAGAGATTTCAGCTGATCCTTTAGTCTGTAATTTCTATTTTTTCTTTTAAAAAAACCCACAAAAGATGAATGCTGTGGTAATACTAATAAAATTGTATTTTTTATACATTTATTGATAGATGACACCATTTGGAAGTATTGTGTTAATTCTCTCTGAGTTATGCTAACTCACTGTATAGATTGAGTAGTTTTAAGACGATAATAGTCACATTTAAGGGACTGCAAAGATTTGTTATGTGCATATGGGTTACAATTCATTTTTGTCCCTGAACCCTGCTTACAGTCATTCAAAATGAATATGTGGTGTCACAAATATAGCATTTACATAACCTGCATATTTTTCACAAACAAAATATGCTACATGCTTGCAGAAATGCCAAGCTCCTGTGGATGAATGTTCCTGCACTATGATGTGTAATTGTGGTTTTATAAAAATGCAAATTACCTGCATAATCATCAGAAGACGGGGCTGAGTGTTCTGCTTACACTGCCAACCGTGACTCAAGACCAAACAGCAGAGACATTACAAAAGGTTTTGTAATGTTTGTCTAAATAGTAGGCTTTTGGAGCACTTACCTAAAAAGTGTTAACTTAGCATTAACTCATACCTAATAACCACAGAGCAGATACAGTTGGATTCTTATTGTATCGTAAATGTTGACTCAATATCCAGCAGTAGAGTATACACCCTATAACAAGTTTTTTTTTAGACTTAAGCCCATTGCTCTTGTCTTATCTGGGAGCCCTCAATGAACAGTGAAATTCAAGTGTGTGTTCAAATATAAAACAAAGTAACGCCTGGTCTACAGAGAGACTAAACGTCAGAGAAGACCATTAGTTAATCTTTCATCTCTAAATGCACTGCATCATTCCTATTCAGCACCTTTCCCTCAAATCCACAGAGCAAAGAGCCTTTCATTGTGCTTTATGAGCAAGTTTATGTTATGTAATGTGCTCTGTTTAACTAGCGATGCCTCTGGTTATAGCTCTAACATTTTGCCAAATAAAAGAGTAAGGCAATTAGGAGCCACGTTTAACACTGCCAAGTGAAAAGGGTCACAACAGCAGCATGGGCTTGTCATGTGTACCAGAGCCTTGGGGGAATTTCAGTGGTTTATTGGCAAAGCACTATAGGGGAACACAATGTCAGAGGATAAAGAAGGATAAGTGAGGTTGATGCAGAGCACAGCCTGAATTTCTCCTCCTCCTTTCTGTGTGTGAGGCTTTTGTAGTGACTAAATGGCTCCGACATTGGGGGTTAAGGTGCCAATTAGAAAGTGTCAAGGAAGTTCTATGTGCGTTGATACATGGCTCCCTCTAACCTTCATATGTCACTTGATATTGAGTGTCTTTTGAGACCTGGCCCTTTTATATACCTTACTTCATTAATGTTCATTTAGATGTATGTTTCTTTTTTAAATTTCCTTGCCAGTGTTTCTCTCTAAAAAAATACTGCCTAGCATCAGCTGTAATGGCAAGAGAATGGAGTATGTAAAGTGGTGTAAGAAGAATAAGTAATTAACTAATGGAGCAATTAATAAAAAGGGTGTTTGAAAACAAACATAGCTGAACTGCTTTTTTTGGCTTCCCTGGCAAAGATGCATAAAAGAAGAAAAGGAAGAAAAAAATGTAATATTTTCTTACTTGTATTTTTTATCTATGGTAAAATCCTTATCAGAAGGCAAGAATTATGTCTCCAAGCATAATTCTGTTTTTCTTAAACATGTATAAAAAAAACTTGCAAGGCTGATCTTCTTACAACTTTAGCATTCTCACAGCACTCCCCATAAATGTATTATTCATGAAAGACTTTGTCATTGTTTATAAGAGTGCATGTCCCATTGGGTGAAGACATTGCTTTGAATGCAAATTTCCAGCACTACTGGGACAATAAGAAGTTTGACTGTTTGGAGAAAAGTTAAAAAGACAATATAATCAAGGTGGCGGGTTCTCTTATCATAACCAACAAAAACTGGTGGCTTGTGCATTTTTCAAACAATTTAAGCTGCGAACTATGAATCTGCTTTGTGTTCTACATTTTTCTCTTTTTTTTTTTTACATAATCTTGGAAGGGTGACTTGTAAAACTGCAGCCAAACATGTATATGTGATATCCATGTATATATTTGTCAAAATGCATGGCTATTTCAAATATGAATATTGAAGTCTAATTTTCTTACATTTTTCACCACTTTTAAATTAAACAAAATTAGGCCAGCAACCCATAATCAATTTAAATATATTTTATTAGGGAAAAAATCATTAAAGAGGTGTAAACTGGGTCTGTTTTCATTCCCTGAAGTTCTCCAACGGACTACTTTGAACTCTTGCAGATGTAGCTCTCTGAATATCTCTCACAACTGCCAGATGTGTCAAGTAAAAATGCATAAAAAATAGATGTTACTATAGACCACAGTACTACAGTAGTAAAGTCTAGAAGAGGCCTACCCAGTTTATAAATTAATGCCCACCACCAAGCAGTGAGATGCCACATGCATGATGATGTATAATGTCACATTTAGATCTAATATATAATATTTTGTGTTTTGGGGCATTTAATGTGAAGTTAAAAAAAACAATATTAAGCAGTTCAGTTCATCTCTCTTTGCCTGATTCAGATGTCCTTTTGTTTTTTCTCCTGACTGCCCCACTTTTTTCTCACCTCTTCTGTGTCTTTTTGCACCACATACCACTTCAGAATATATCAGCATCTCTCCGAGTAGCACTTTTATGACTGATATTAAAATATAGTTGACCTACACATTTCCATCAGGCTTGAGATAGAGGCAGCTTACTACAGCAAGAAAATATTACCTATTATAGAGTTATGTCAGCTATAATTGTAAAATGAATTTATCATCAGAGCTGACATTTTAACTTTGACTCAAAACTTATTGTAACCCATCAACAAAGTCCTCATAACCCCGAGGGCTCTCATAATATTTTGGTTGGTTTAATACTTTGAATTTGGCCTTTATTAACCACACAAAACAATACTTCCTATACCTATATTTGGTAAGTTTGCTGTTCAGTCTAGGAACTTGAACAAGTGATAAAACTCTATAGATCTAATGCCAGGGGCAGGGAGACAATCAAAAGCCTCAAAGAAAGAGAAGCATACTGGATCCAGACACCCTGGTTCGAATGAGGTCTTTGATCTAATGTCATTCTTATAGTTCAAAACTGCATCACTTTATTTTATCAACACACATTACCATATTGTGCTCCAACCTATGTTGTTGTCTTTCTTTTTTTGGATTATCGTCCTCCTCTCTACATATTCAGGTTTTATTGACTATATAAAAACGTTATTTTTGTATTTTACTATGGTTTATTTATTGGAATATGCCCTGGAGGCTAAAAGAATTGTTGCATGTGGGATGATCAAGATCTTGTACGTCCTGCTTGATTCATAAGCTGTGTCCCAATTCAGGTTGTTAGCACATTTTACAAAAACATGTTGTAAAGTCCTATACACAAAAACAGTATATCACAATAAGTAATATGATAACATGTCATAAATTAATATACAATATAAATTAATTAATTAAATCAAATAAAGTCCCCAGAGGACCACACAAGTCCTTCTTTGCCTTGCAGCTGCATATGCTGTTTATCCAATTAGCGATCCAATTCTTCCACAAAAAAAGAAAATATTTTTTAAAATGACAGGCACCACTAATTTAGATTTGATTTATTTTCATTTATCTGTGTATCTAAATCACAAACATTTCCTCGTATTTACATCAAACAACGTCTTTTCCAGCATTACTGCTACTCATTCTTTTCTATCTTGTGCACAGTGAATTCTGGCAAAAAAAGAGGCTGCAAAGGATGCATCACTTCTTTTTTTCAAGGTAACGTGGAGCCAAAATGTGGATTCAAAGGAGCCTTTAAATTGGGACCATACTTGGCCGCCACTGTGACGTGTAGCTGACAAACCTGCACTTTGTAGTGTGCAGACAGATGTTGATGCCCTTGCAAATGAAAACAAACCAAAAAAAAAAAAAATCCATTCAAATTTCTTACAGAGCTTTGCACTGTCAAGGACTTCCTGCTGCAGTTCTACACAACCAACCACCTAGCTTTGTGACCAGTGTTTAGGTTGTAGCAGCGTGCACATATTTGCTTTTAACTGTGTCTTTAGAAAAGTTTAGTTAAGATATTTAAACTGTCATTACAATGTTACACTTTACTGACATATACATAAACGCCTCTGCTGAGCTGAATGACATGCACACGAGGGAATCTTTGACTTTGTGTTTTTTTTAGGGGATGTATCTAAAAGTTGCAGGATAGTGATTCTCGAGGACTGGACTTGGCATCCTTCCTTTACAACTTTACAACAATATATAGCCACCATTTTGCACATCGTTCTCATTGGGGCAGTTGTTCAACATTTTGAGCATATGTTGGAAAGCAGTTGATAATCTTCTAGTGCCAAACCACTTCATTATAGCACTATTTTAAGTTCAAAATAAGATTTTCTCATTGGGGGCTTTAGGCAGTTCCAGCAGATATCTTTATTGATTTTTTATTTAGAATGGTTTGCTGTGCAGAGTGTATCTAAACAGCTTGGAATTGCCTTATGACATGTTTTATGGTTTCTGTTTGTGTATTTGTAGCAGTGTACTTCCTGGTGTGATGAGCTGATCTCTTTATGTACATAACTACTGTACCAGAAAATGCATCAGAATTATTTCAGCACTGTCTAAACATCCTTATGGAAAAGACGTTTTTCTTGGAATTTCATTCTCTGGTAAGCAAAACTATTAAAACTGTAAATATTGAATGAGCTCCCATGTCAGATACAATGAAAAACCATTAGGGTGTTCTAAATTTATCACTCACCAAACATGTATACTTTAGTGAAAGTGGAGGATAGAAGAATGTTTAAATCACCACCATAAAAAACATTAAACACTTCATGTGAATACATCCACAATCCTTAATACTAAAAGCTTAGATAGCAAACATTAGAACATTGTATCAGCCACAGAGAACTTTTACAATCAATCTCAAGCAAATATGTTAATTATATTTATTTAAATAATTTTGAACGCATTCTTGAGGTTGACCTCATTGTCGCTACTTTTTTTGTTGCCATTGCAAGAGAAGATATCTTATACTGAGTTGTGCCAATCAGTCAAATGTTCAAGGGTAATATTTAATTGGAATTTGTGAGTCTTGGCAGAAATATGCAGTATTTCCTTAAAGCACATTTGTCAAAGATTTCTTTTAGAGGAAAATGAAAAGCTTTTTTTCTCTTGATGACCTGAGAAAAACTGAGTAACAGTTCCCTTTGACACTTACCTGATAGACAGAAGAGTGTTTATTTTTTATTCTTAAACCTGAAATGGATGTTTCATCCAGCTTAGCCCAGTAGAAGACAAATAAACACTCGCTATTATTCAAATCATTTTAAACATACACATAAAGGCAGACAAATTCATGCTTTTTGTGCTGCTTTGTCTGCCAACACAAACAAGGTACCAGTCAAATAAGATGTGTTTCATGACTGAAAATAATATGAATTATTCCTTATATATTTCCTGGAGGAATATTGTGCAATGGACCGAAAAGAAATCATTCTCAACCCCCAAAGTGTCTTTACAGCTTTTCCTTTGTGAAAAGGAAAACCTTTTCCTTTTTTCTTTGCTAATGAAATTAATTACCCTGAATGTGATATTCCACAAAACAGCTGTTGCAGAGTGACCTTTGGCTGTTGCATATGTAACATTGGCATAAAACTAAGCCATCTATTGTTTTAAGTGCATCTTTAACAGCTAGTGATAAAATTGAACAGATTTTTATCACATTCATCTGAGAGCAATGTTGCGATTCCGCCAACAAAACCACAACCTTAATGCCAGCATGTGAACAATTAAAGGAAAGTAAAAGTGATCATTCTTCTAGCTAGTCTTTCTAATCACTCTAGTTTTTTCTTACTTTTTTATAATATTATTTTGTTTATTTTCACATAAAAATATAAATCTAAAGCTAATTTGCATTTCTACCTTTAATTTGATCTCTTACAGTAAAAGTCTGTGAGGTGATGACTCGTGTTGTCTTGCCCTATCACTTTCTCTCTTTCCTTGCTTCTTTTAACAGCACTTTTATGAGTTACTTTGCAGATTCTGTCATGATACATGTTTAAATGTAACCAGTTGGTTGATATCCAGTTGCTAGCATGAGACATTGTGTCATAAAGCTGCTGTAAATTTAAGCAGATTCCTGGAAAAAAATATTAAATGTTAGTTTTCAGCCTTGTGACACTGCTTGGCAGCAACGGCTCCAGTGGTGTTTGTAAATGTTACAAATGGTCTCATTTACTGATTTCATTCCTAAATAATAAAATTAATTACAATAAAAAAATTAAGCTGTATTTATTTATCTATTTATCTCTGGGATGAATGCATGTTTTTTTTTCTTTTTGCTAAAAACATATTGTATATGATGTTGTTAAGGACAACACATCTGCTAGCATGTCATTACACATTTAATTTATATTAGATTTTATTTCCACAGTGCCACATTACAATATAGACTTTGGCATTTCAGGGTAAACAATAATATAGTACATGGTATTGTGGTTTCCAGTCTTCCAGCAAAACTGCTTCCTGAAAATGTTTTCTTCTGTTTTTTACTTATAATTTATGCTTCTAGTCAACATTAAACAGAAGAAACAAAAAAAAAAATCTAACCTAAAGCAGGGATAATTATTTAGGCAAACCTGAAACAAAAAAAATGACATTGACAGTTTTTTTTCATTATGATGTCATACACATAAAGAACATTGCAGCTAAAATTAAATGAGTTGGACCTGAATTTCAGCAGTCACATTAAGACAGATGGGAAGTTAACTTTTTATCACTTTAAAGAATATTTTGAGGATGAATGCCTCAGCAGAATTATGCATTTATCAGACTAGACTGTAACATGTCCTTAAAGGTCTCCCTAAAAAGTCCATCAGACAGCTGCAGTTAATCCACAATGTTACTACCCAAGTCCTCACTAAGACTAAGTGGATCATATAAGCTAACTATCAGATCTTCACAATAGCTTCTTGTGTCACAAAATGGTGTAAAAATCTTGTGGTTTATAAAAGACTGAATGAAGTTCTTCTGATCACTGTCCTGAAAATAAGTTTGTTTCCTTTCAATTAATTTTGATATCACTAGTAGATAATAGATGCTGCCAGAGAGACCGACTGAAAAAGTCAAATTTTAATCTTTCATCCATACATTCATTATCTACCGCTTATTACCTGAACAGGGTCGCTGGAGCCAATTCAAGCAGACATCAGTACACTCTGTACAGGTCGCCAACACACAGGGCCAACACACACAGACAAACAACCATGTACACAGAGACTCGCTCATATGGACAATTTAGAGTCTCCAATCAGCCTATCCCCATGGTGCATGTCTTTGGACTGTGGGAGGAAGTCGAAGAACCCTGAGAGAACCCACGGAAAGAACATGCTAAATCTACACAGAAGAATTCCTGGTTGGACCTCCCCACAGCCAAGGCTCGAACAAACAACCTTCTTGCTGTAAGGCCACCATGCAACCCTAGATTCTATCTTATCTGATGATTTCCAAAAGAAAAAAACAGCCGTTGAATCATTAATGATCAGTGACACAACCTGTTTAAATACATAAGCTAAGCTATAGCAGCTGGGGCCTGTTCTCTCAGCTGATGTTGAGTGAATTTATATATCATTTACATTTAATTTAATTGATAAAAGCCTAACAGGGGATATCCATGCACCAACATCGATATTTCATATAGACACGGACCATAGTGCTTAAATAAAACAGCAGCAAACTATTTTGTCTTTTAGAATCTTTGCTTGATGTTTTCTTTATCATACATTATGTATTTATTCATATTATGTTTTATATTGTTTTTCACTAAATGCTTCCAACAAAAACATGTCTGTATTCTTTTTGGTTGTTTATGTCTGTCTCTGATGTGAGACTGTGGTGTGAGCTTAGTTCAGTTTTTTTGCAGGCAGTATTGGAGCAGTTTCTGTGTAATGAACAGATGTTCATGCAGTGCAGAGATGTTTGCCATTCTGGAGGAGCATCTCTAATCGCTGTCGGGTCCTGGAATCTATGGATTTGCTTAAGTAAAGCGTGCAAATGTTGATATTGCTCTAAATCTTTCAAACATAGATGTATGGCTAAATCTTTCCTTCCCCTGATGACTGTGCCTGTTGCTCACATATACTGCTTCATCCTGCACACTCTTCAAAACAACACTCAGAAATTGCATGTAAAAGATCAATAAACATTGCCAGAAGCTATTTGCATAGTTGTATAAGAAGCAAACTTTTCTACAGTGAGTTAAGATGCAAGTCGTATAAGATATCATAACTAAACACTTCTGAATATTAAGATAACATTTTCCTCATGTTGCTGTGACCCCTGTAGAGTATTTGCGTACAAGGATTTTTTTATATAACAAAGGAGATCTTTTTTGTTTAACTTATATTTGATTAATTAAAATAACAAATCAACCACTTAAAATAAAATCTTCTAAATGGTAAAAAAAATCTAAATTTTGTCAAACAACATGCACGTTGACTGCAAATGTTAAAGCACTAGAAATGAGAATTAGGTGAGGAAAAACAAACTTTTAAGATAAAAGAAAGCATGGATGGTATTCCATATTCATTCTATATAGATTTAATAGTAAAAGTATGTCCCAGAGAGAATATAAGAATAGAAAAGCATAGAGATGGGGGCAGTTCCTGTTGTTGGAATCAGATATTTGTTTTTCTGAATCAACAATGATAAAGATCTTTTTCCAAATGGAAATGATAAAAAATGTAAATAAAAAAATGGTCAGTATAACAAAATCCAAGCAGCAGAAGTGAATATTTCATCAGGATAATGACCCAAAGTGTATCGGATACCTGTTGAAAGAACTTTTTTTTCCTCTGAAGAGAATCAAAGTCTTCGACTGGCTCTCTCAAAACTCTCACCTAAATCCCATTGAGCGCTAATGGGAAGCCATGGAGAAAAAAGCCCAGCTTGTCTATGCTTAAGTATGCATGAGCTGAAACTTTTGCTGCAGAAATTTTCACCACATCTATAGGAAAAACTCATCGATCTCATGCTGGGATGCTGTCAAGCGGTCCTGCAAGCTGAAGGATAACAAACAAAACACAATAACACTTTAAATGACTTTGTATGAAGCTACTAGTGGATGTCAAAATATTTCTTTGTTTTCAGCTGCATGTCTGAAGAATTTTTTTATGTACTATGTGCGGCTTATGAGTTCAAATATGTTTTTTTTGACTCACACCAGATAAAATATACAGTAGTCTCTGATGAATATGTGTTTCATGTTGTTTTTTTGACATCTTTGTGTTTGGCATTGTACTGTTTAACTTTCTGGCTGGGGAATAATGATTCACTAAAATCACCAGATTGCAAATTGAATATTAACACAGGAAAACACAGCAAAATCTGGCAGCTTATATAGTGTATGTGCATAATTTATTTGTCTGTGTTCTGTTGTCAGCTATCACTTTACATGATTTGTCTCCATTTTATCTTGCTTTTGTTGGGTGGAGTGTAATATTGGCTGTGATTCTCGGGATTAAAACAGAAATATATATTCACAATTCTTTTTTTTCCAATGATGGTAAGCTCTAGTGATTAGATCAACAATTGAAAAAAACTCTTTTAATAAAAAGGCATCTTTCAAGCAAAATGGCTACTAAATATTTTCTTTCCACAATTAATTATGCCTTGTAGACTTCAATTAAGCATTTTATGAATTTATGAAAAAATTACAGATTGAAAAGATTCAATAGGTCTTTAAGTAGAGTTATGTTAGATAAAGGAAAAGTACATTATACATAATTCTCCTTTTATGACATGCAGATTTGACTGTTGAGCAAAATACAAAAATAGTCAAAAAATGAGACAATTCCACATTGAATACTGTCAGCTTTTGATTTTTATCCTCTTGTCTCTCAAAACAGATCTGACCCATCCATTAACCTCTGCTGAACTGGAATATTATGTCTCCATGACTCACATGAAATAGTATAATAATATGTCTGTGTCAGTGTTTGAATATATTATGACCCCAAGGTTTCATGCCCATAGTTTCAGGTGGAAGAAAGTCCTACCCTTTGACCCACTTTCACCTCCCCGATGCTATTCTATAATTTAGTCATCTGTTTTATTATGTGATGGGTAGTTTAATGTCCGTCATGCTAGTCTTTTAGAATGCAAACTGACTGAAACGGGAAAAATTAGATTAAGATATATACAATATAGTTTACATTTAGGCATACATTACATTTAGTTTACATTAAAGGCATACATGTAGATAGATAGATAGATATAAAGATATAGAGACAGGCCAGAAAAGCTAATTGTTTTTATCAGCTAAAAACTAATAAAAAAATATATATTCAATTTCAAGTTGTTTCTTTGATCATTTGTTAACTTTGGAAGGTTTTCTGATAATTTTCATGGTAGTTTTAGTCTCAAGAGATTTATAAAGATCTTAATTCAAAGAGAATCCATCTTGCTAGGCTTTAAGCTGTATTTGAATATTGCTGTTGTGTTAATGACAAAAAACAACAGTATTTGTTACCACCCAGGTGTTGTAGCTGATAGAGAATGCTTAAATAATACATTTACCACTTGTTGGTGGAGACCATTTCTATGGAGGAAGTACGATATGGTTAATTTGAAGCACCCTTTAAGCAAAGATTTGCGGTTTTAAAGGGATACATGCATGTGTAGAACAGGCATGTTTATTAGCTGTGCAAAGATGCAAAAATTATAAATAGTCAAATATAACTACTTTTTAATGTCTTTATTTTTTTGCTTTCTCAGCAAGAAAATCGCCAAGACTGGGATACAAATAGCAAAGAAGAGAATGCACAGAAAAGGTGGGCCAGTAAATGGGGAGATTAGATGAAAACATGAAAAATCGAGAAGGGAGGGGAGAAATAAATGAGAGTCAGGAAGGTGTACATAAAACAGAACATCTGGAAATATCAGACAGAAAAAGGACAGAAACAAAGATGAAAAAAAGATAAAGACAAAGAGACAGATGATCTCTTACAGTACCTATGTTTTCCATTTCCTTCACAGCTGCCAATATAAATTCAGCACCACAAACCATTTAGCTTGTAAACTAAGATTTTAGGATTGTGCATATTTTACATAAACATCGTTGAGATGTTATTACACATAAACTGCTTTGTCAGTAATTTTGTAATTATTTACTAAACTAAAAAAAGACCCTATATCTCTTTTTTCTTCTTCAGTGAATGCAAGCAGTACCGTGATCTTTTGAGTTATACAACAAACTAATTAAACCACAAAAGAAACTTCCTCAGAGAGATGCACAGCTTGTATGACTTCGGCTTGAGGATTGCTGGTTATACTCTGAGTAAATCTATGCCCCCAGTATCTAGAATATTGATTTAGATTGATTTGTGTGATTCTCTGTTGTGCTACATGACAGCTGCTCCTTAAAGCCATTGTATTAAAAAATATCTAAAATATACTCAGCAGTGACCTGATGGGTATTGACTTACAGAAGTTAAATTTTACTATTAAATTAGTTTTTAGTGTCTCTCTTGTACCCACAAGCAGACTAAGCAGGTGTTACGCTTCCGGGGTGAGCAAGAAACCAAAATAAAACAGGAAATACGGAAAACTAACACAAACCCTGACAGCAGGATGCTAGAATACTATAATCAACTAATATAGATATTTTGGCAAAAAAAAGAATTTGCAATCAATACTTGGAAATCTTTATGTACAATTTGCTCACATGGAAAAAAAGTAAGATGTAAAGTTAAAAATATTAAATCTATAATATATAACAATGAAATGTGTGCTGTCATAAGATCATAAGGATTTCACACAGTTTTCTTTTGCAGAAAACATTCAAGTAATCCCAGCTAACCTTTGCCGCACAACATACAACAATGCTGTTTCATGTTCATGATTTTGCCCTGCAGGAAGAGCCACTTCTGAAACCGGCTGCTTGTGAAAAGAGGACTGCCATTGTCTAACTTGAAGGTAAGAATAGTGTGATCAAAGCAAAGTCATTGTTTTGATGCTACAATTCTCCATCTTTTATGTTGTGAAAAAAATAAAGAGTTGTATTATATTATTATTAAGAAATAAGTCTTGTCACTGCAGGCATGAATAGCTTGAGACTTGCAGCAGATGAAGCATTTGTGTCTGATGTAATTTCAGGTTAAAGATGGCATATGATTTTTAAAAGAAACATATAATGCACTTTTTTCCAATCTTAAGCAATTCTGATATCACAATTAAAGGGCCTATTATGCAAAATTACGCTTCCATCAGACGCTGCGCCGGTCTGTTGTGGTGAAGAGGGAGCTGAAAGAATGAGAAAAGAATGAGATCCCGGGTACAGGCGGCCGAAATGAGCTTCCTCCGCAGGGTGGCCGGTGTCTCCCTTAGAGATAG
>JBAMHV010000004.1:7732293-7747436 GCA_037177535.1 Pseudomugil gertrudae | reverse complement strand
ACTATTTATTTTCTTTAACATCTGGTCCACGCCACTTTTTGTTACACCCATATCATACCCCAACCTGGGTCGTAACAGCCTGTGAGAGCCGGTCCTCAGCAAGCTGCTGATTTTGATCTATTCATAGCCGAGCACCTGCAAACCATATGTGCAAATAACCTGAATACTCTTTAATGTATGTTGTCTGGTCATTTCAAATGGAATTAAAGGTCCTGTGATTTAAATTCACATTTCTGATTTACTTTCTCACACAATACACAAGTTTATTATTCTGTCCTATTTTATTATTTTATTGTAGATGTAATGATAATCTTATCTCTACATTATAAGATTGTGTTTATCTTATTCCATTTATCCAGTCTTCGGTGTTTTCTCACTTCAAAGTGCTGAGATTAAGTTAGAACTTTCCACCATACACACGTAGGGGTGGGTGGGTGTGTCGTGCATTTATCTCTATACCTGCACAGTCTTTAACCCTCCTTCTTTTTAACTGTCATGCACGCTATTCATATTGATTGATTTATTGAAGATGTTCACATATAAATTGTGTTGTTGGTCAGAACTGTTTTTTGTCAGTTAGTCTGGATCAGATATGGTCACAAATATGTACAGGTTTATTTTCAGAAAGCACTCGACACTTAAAAACTGCAGAAAAATAGAGGTTTATAGTGGTTGCATGAGTGGCCAGTTATAACAGACATTTTAGAAAGCAACAAAAATTCACTGAAATAACAGGTTACATAAAAACCTTAAAATATGAAATGCACAACAACATGACAGAATTACAAATAAGGACTTAAAAAGGCTAAATAGAGATTAATAAATATGGATAACACAGCGCAAGCTGAAACAACAAAGATCTGTTAAAGTAGAACAGGCAGGAAGTTCCACTGCTGGTAGAAGAAGAACATCAGAGAACTGCTATAAAAAGAAGAATTAAGTACCATGAGGTAAAATGAAGATGTCAGAAACATTGCATCAAAAGTAGAGCCTGGGTTGTTGTTTCTGTTTGTTCCCCTGATAGATAAAAAAAAAATAAATAAATAAAAGTGACACCAAATTCCACTCTAGATTTTCTATTTAATACTTTAAGGGCCAATAAAGTCTGTTATAAATTATTTATTGCTTACAAGTCAGTGTAAAATAATAATAAATATGAACAGCCATGTTCTCATTGGATTCATTCTTCTAAGTTGCCATTTACTTGCACACAATCTAGTGGTTACCAATTGAAGAAACTAATAGGTCTATTTTCTTTCAAATCTTGATATATTGAGGTGCAGATTTCATCATTTAATAAATCTTTTTTTTCTACGAGTAATTGATCACAGAAAAGAAACTGATAACAGCAATGATTCATTATGCTATCAAGAGCTAGTCCTTGGTACTTATATTTATGACACAACTGTTTAGAGTGTCAGGTTGAAGGTTATGGCTTTCATGGAAGAAAAACATTTCTGTAAACTATAAGTTTACTATGTTGAAAGTTTAATACATATGGCCAAAACTTCTGGTAGAGATTAAAAGATACAGATACATATACACAGATACAGAATACAGATGATGTATGTAATCATTTTCATTAGGGAAAATTGCTACTTTCCATTTCTAATTTACAGTTTATTACAAATAGTTACAGTTAACAGAATATGATTGTCAGGGTTTGTTTAGTTCCTGTTTTATTTTGGTATTGTTTCCTGTTTTTTCTGTCTAGCTTTCTTAGTTCCTGTTTATTGGTTTCACCTGGTTTCATTTAGGTAATTCATCCTACCTCTGTCATGTTTGGTTTCTGTGTATTTTTACTCCTGGGTTTCATTTCATCCTCACGGTTCATTAGTTATTTTTAGTTACCAGGTATCCTTGTTTCCCTTAGTCTCTGTTCGTTCCATGTATTTTGAGTCGCACTGGAATTAAAACCTGCTCATCCTGCATTCCACCAATCTTCTGCCTGTCTTTTGGATCCACACATTTCCACCTTGCCGCCATCCATCTGTTTGTTATTTCCGACTACAATCCTGATTTTGTGATTGTTCAGGTGGCAGATAAAAAAATATCTGGACATTAAATTGGGTACATACCCAGTTTCTGCGCAGCGAACTCCTAAATATGACATCAAGACATCTCCAACTTTCACGTTTTGTTTTGAATTTTTTCTCTCTTTTGTACACAGTTTGACATGAGAGGCTTTGCTAGGGAAATTTTCACAGCTGAAGGTCTGATACCCATCCTGCCGAAAAATATTTACAAGTCTCTAATACTTGCAAACTTTTTAACACCAACCATTGATTGATTTTGTAATTCTAAATGTCATGGTAAGTTAATTGTGTCCCGACAATTATGTCACTTGGTCATTTTGATGGTCCGTTAAACAGAATTGTGTAAAATCCTGACAGTTTTGAGCAGCAACAAGCACAAATGTTTCAAAATATCGCTGTCAGATCAGACAGATGTCTGACATAAGTGATGAACTGGTTTGAAAAGTGTGAAGTCCTTTAGCACAACCTTTGATTAGAAATGTCAATTTCTGTCTGCAGCCACCTCCCTATGCTACAATATTAAAAATGGCTGCCACCTCTCTATAGCACGGGCAGTAGCTACATTGTCACTCATTTACTTTTTTTTTTTAGAAATTCTCTTGTTTATCTTAGACTTGCTGTGAAGTTAATCGTGCATTGAATTGAGCTTAATTAGTCATTGCTTTAATGACCACTGACAGTGTTTGTCAGTTGGAACAGTTCGAGTGGCATTCAGGTTTACATGTAAGTCCTTGTTTTCTAATAAGGAAGGAGAGATAACAGATGTGGCTGACGGAGCTTATCAAATTTTGTGAGCCAGAAATTAGGGTTTGCACACTGATATGACCACTTACCTTTTCATAAAAATAATAAACTGCTTCTCTCATGCAGTGATTTGCTTCAGAGCAGCATGGAAACAAACAGGCTGAGATAGAAAAAGCACAGAGAAATAATTTTAATCAGAACTGATCCATTTAAAATAAGCCCCAGTTCTGAGGCTTAAATAAGCATTCTCATGAACAAATTATCACTTACTGCAGATCAGCTTAAGAGCCTGCTACATAAGTTTTGCAACTCACAGGGTAACTTTATCTTCTTGATACATTAGGAAGGGCTCTACAGCTGCATATTGCTAGCAATCCTTCTGCAGCAACTTCACTAATAAAGTGCACCAGGACTACATCAGTCAGAGCTGGGTTATTAACAGCTAACATAGCTTATGAGGCAGGGGGAAAACATGACTTTAACACATGTTTTGAATATTTAGAAACATTTCACCAGCATTTTGACAAAGCAGTCAAGAAAACCTGGGTAAATAATGTTTTGGGAGTTCAGTGGTATGTTTCCAGTTAACTGAACCCTCACCTTGTGGGCAGCATGTCATCCTGATAACCATAGCTCAAGGGTCCTGAATTTCAGACATCTACCATACTGCAGCTTTTAGATGCAACCATTGTCCAACACATCTGAATCAAATTAATTGCTTGTTACCAAGGCTCTGCAGTGCTGGATGACATGCAGAAGAGGGAGTCTGGCTATTTGATTCTGGTTTGTTGGAGAAGGGATGCATCTAAAAGATGTAGGATAGTAGATCTTGACAACCAGATCTAGGCACATAGATTTATCAGCTTCATAATGATTGCATCATGTCACAAGAATATTTTGCTTTGCTTTTCTGACTGTAACTGCTGCTTTCAAATTACTGTTGCTATACTAAAACACCAAACATAGAAATATGACTGAAGAAACGGGCTTTATAAATTTTATACCTGCATTATCCTTCTGTCTTTGTGGCATCAAACAACAGTGAAACAAAAAGAGAATTTATAATTGGATTAATAAAATAACATGGATTTGGGTTAGACATATTTTTAACATCGGTGTATGGTGCAATGCAGTCACATAGTGATCTCACCACAATATGGGGTTCACTTTAAAAATAGCAGCGTAAAAAAAGTCATGAGTTCAGACGTCCCTTATCTTTATTTTCATTGGCATAAAAAGGATCATCATTAGCTGGGAATGTGTTCAAAACAGTGTTTAATTTTTTTTTTTAAATGTGCCTAATTTTATTCTTGCAAATGTCCTTTGGAGTCCTCTTTGTTTTTTTTCTCTAGTGTGACATCCGCAGAACATTGGTGTAAAAAACTGTCATTACACTGTGTTGGATCTCAACCTGCTGCTGACATCAGCATAAGACTGCTAGTTCAGAGGGTGCTCTTCTCTCTTTTCTCTCCTCTTCCTTTTACCCCAACCTGTCTTTTTCTTCTTCAGTAGTAGGGTTTTCTTTTATTGCAAAAGAGTTTTTATTTTTTCCTTCTTCCCTCTACTTTATATATCGACTGTGTCAAACGTTGGTGTAGGTGCAGATTAGACCATTTCACACTTTTTAAAAAAGGTAAGAGGGCCTCTAAAGATTATGCATGATTACGCTTAAATTCAGAGCAAATTTAAGCTCACTAGACCTTGTATTTTCTTGTTTATTTGAAGATTTCATGTCAAGGACAACTTATGCCTAATGCAGAAAATTGACACACAGATGAACAGATATGCAGATGGATGGACACTTTTGTCTGTTGGCTGCATTGTTTACTCAGGTAACTGCTGCATTGCGGATCCAGTATTTGATACAGCAAACGGAGCAATTCCACCAGAAGCCATGGGGTCAGTGTCGTGCTGTGTAGCTAAGAAGTAGACAAACTATTGAAAGAAGAACAAGAAAAACAGAAGGATGACAACAATACAGAATGTGACACTTTCATGAATGAACGCTGTGTGACTATGGTGGGGTGGTTGTACCCCATATGCAAAAGAAATATGGAAGTATGACATGTGCTACATACGTCAATGCTTCCAACAGATGCACCCCTCACTGTGTGAGATATACTGGACCTCTGACTTGTTCTGTGACACATGTCCCAGAAAAAGAGGTCCAATGATGCCGGTGTTTCTTGGGTCAGATATTCTGGTATCACTTCCAGTTTTTGCTTGTGGAAACACAAAAAAATGCATATGAACCCATAACAAACTTTATGGCTTTGTATATTAGTACAGAAGCTCTGTGATTAGCGCACTTAACCATCACATCTGACCCGCCCCATGCTCACACATGAAATATTCAGCTATATCTGTAAGAGAGAGAGTATAATAAAAAACAAAATACTTGTACAGTTCTTGAGCTTTGATTGTTCTTTGGGCCTGTGGAGCATAGCCTATTATAGCCCGATCTCATGACAGATCATTAAATACTTTTTTTTCTTTTCTGAACCCTTGAAATCCAGTTGAAATGATCATGTACTGCTTCCCTCATAAAGAAATAAGTTTGCACAGCTTTTTAAACACTCTGAAATTCTAGTATAACACAGGAAAAATGCATGAAAGGTCAGACATTTTTTTATGCTTTCTCCAACTTGCCAGGCACATCTTGACTCATTTGGCAAGCAAAAGCTAAATGTTCACATTGAGTGTGGGCCTCAGAGTAAAGCAGCCAAGACTGGAGCCTGAGGTTCATTTACAGCGCTTTGTTACAGGAGAGGTTTATCATGAGAGCTGTTTAAAAAAAAGGCTGTTAGCTAGAGCCACAATGCTTTTTTTCACTTGTGTTTTGTATTAATTAATCATCTTGCAATATCCAATTTAAAACCTTTTACCTGCCCCCTACATTGCACCTAATACAGTGAACGCCACATCTGTCATGTTCATCTGCATTTCTGTTGTGCTGAACATCTTCCTCAGTCTTTAAAAATATCCACTTTTTAGAACAATAAGAACCTGACCCATTGAGGAGGCTTCTTCATTTATCATACGTTCCCCCAGAATAAAGTTACACACTGAGATTTTCTCTCAAATTTAATTAGTGTCTACACTCTCTCATTAGGGGCTCTGTGTTTTGCTCCTCGCTCCTCTCGCTTTTGCCCTGTCTCATACTTTAGTGCTTTCCCACTCCATCCTTTTCCCCTCTGGACCCTTGTCACTCGAACAGATGCCTCTTAGGGTAGTTGTGCATGTGCTCAATGATTACTTAAGCTCTGACATCAGTATAACTGTCACTGATCATGAAAAATTAGCTCCCCTTCTGGCCTTTTCCAGGAGGCTCTAAACTTCACTTTAGAGGAGCTTTTTTGTCTGCTGCAGTTGCTTTGTTTGCAAAATGTGACTCTGGCCTGTGCCTTGAATACTGATAGCTGGGGTTAGCAAGGTACAACATCACCTTGATCAAGTAATGTGCTGGCCGGGTTTTTATATTTGTTGCTGGACACATCAGTAACACAGACAGATACTTATAAATTGAAGAACAGGTGATATTGCAAATGTTTGTTACTGGAATACCAATTATGTTCTATGCTGTACAAATGTAATTTTATATTTGCTTGCATTTGATGGAAGTGTCATAAGTTTTAATTATAAAACAAGTATTTATAAATCTATAAAAGCTTATTCTTGTTTTACAAAGCCATCAACGCTTATCAGAATGAAAAAAAACATGTATTAATGTTTTAGTACATATTTTGAAAAGTAAAATTAAGCAAATTTGTGTGCTTAATCATCTGGAAAATCCCAGAAGAGCCAATGATAAGCAATGCCGCAAGGGTGTTTTAAAAATGGCCCCATGATGTCGGCTAAAACAGATGACAGAGGAATTGTGTTACACTAATGAAAGGTCCCTGGCTTAGCTTGAGGTATCTGTCTTCCTGACAGTCTATGTCCCTGTTGAGGACTTATCTAAGTTTCCCCATCATTTTTAAAGAAGTTTCAAGTCACCTCCATCACTAAGAGCTCTCATTTTTAACATCCTCAAGGCCAGTCAAAAGAGCAGGTCTGTATTATGACAGTTAATGCCCTCAAGGGAGAAAGCAGAGTGTCACGTGTTGACTGCCGTATTAACACAAATAACACATATTTTCACCCACACAGATTAAATCCTTAGAGATGAGAGAAATGCTGCAGCAGACAGAGCATTGGAAAACGGCTTATATTCTATTCATTATTCAGTTTCTGGTCTACTAGGAGAGTGTGAAAACCTGTTTTCACACTGTTCCAGCAGCTACAGCTATGAAAAGATCACACAAATCTGTAATGTGTGACCATAATCAAAGATTGCATTCACATGTCTGGACTGTAATTAAGGACGCTGATAACAGGAAATCTCTTCCAGGCACAAGCAGTTTAATTTCCAAAATGATACGCACTGCTACATAATGGCAATGCCTTTTTAGTATGCCAAAAAAGTATGACTAAAACATTTACTTTTTCCCACAAACATCATTCTGCAAGCTTACTTCACGCAAAGAAAGTTTCTTACTCTTTTGGATTATTTAATTAGGCACTCAGCATACACTTTTACACTTGCTGCTTATTTGAAATGACTGTGTTGACATCAAGAAAAGAAAAGATGTTACATTGATAACATGAATCATGCTGTGTGGTGGCTTGTAGTCACATCTTCATTTCAGATTTCGGGTGGTTTTGAATTAGAGCTGTGTGATCTGTTAAATGTGGTGTTTTATTTTATTTACATGCTGTCATGTTCAATGGAACATGCTGAAACACTTGTCTCCCTCACACTACCAGCTAAATGGAACAAGTTTCTCTTGCTGCTGCCATCAGACCAGTGTATTTTTTAGCTGCTGAGAGAGAAAAAAGGAAAAAGAGCACTAGTCTCCCTCAGTTTATCAGTCATTCTCTATCGTCTGCAGGGGAGAATATCTTGCTGCTATAAACTCGAGGTTCTTTACATGGGAAAAGAAATGATTCCAGACAAAGCTTGGTAATGATGATCTTGCTATTAACATTTTAATCGTGCTAAAATGCTTAACAAATCAAGACAGCCCAACTTTAGTTATATAGCTTATATAATGTACCAGACAATTCAAATTGCTTTACATAAAACATTAAAAGCATTACAGCAGGGGGGCAAATAAAACATTAAGAATAGGAGCATTAAAAAGAGACTGTTTGAATAAAAGCAAAATAAGAATCTGTTCATCTCCCCAACTGGGCCTTCTGCTGTTTTTGTTCCCCATATGAATGAACCCTGAAAACCTCTTTCTGCACATTACCACTTAAAAAAACATTATCCCCACACAAGCACATATTTAGTTTCTTTGATTAAAAATTATTCTATCTTTCTTAAACAGTTTTTAAGGTTATGCTTTTTAAGACAGTTTGTTTACAGGCAAAACAAAATAACCTTAACAAATAATTACTTTCACCATAAGACAATATGTTTAAAAAAATCACAAGCAAAGGCAAAATTGAACAGAAATTTTAAGACTGCTAAACACAGCTTTTCATGTGCCTTCCCATCTTACATTTTGTTTCAGAAGATACAATGATATACTGACCAGACTGGAAATGGATGTCAAAGAGAATAAAAATAATAAAACAAAGGATCTTTCAAAACATTGAAAGCAAGGTGCAAAAGAAACATTTAAAATTATATTAAAGAAGAAGACTTAAACTGTGCTACACGGTGGAGCAGTTGGTTAGCTCTGTGGCAAGGTTGCCGGTTCGAGCCTCGGTTGGGGCGGGGGTCAAACCGAGAATCTTTCTGTGTGGAGTTTGCATGTTCTCCCCGTGTTAGCGTGGGTTCTCTCCGGGTACTCTGGCTTCCTCTCACAGTCTAAAGACATGCACCTTTGGGATAGGCTGATTGGAGACTCTAAATTGCCCATAAGAGTGAGTGTGTGTGTGCATGTCTATGTGTGTTGGCCCTGCGATGGACTGGTGACCTGTCCAGGGTGTACCCCGCTTCTTGTTGTGAGCTGGGATTGGCTCCAGCCCCCCCCCGCGACCCCATTCAGGGAAAAAGCAGTAGAAAATGGATGGATGGAAGAAGACTTAAACTCTTTTTTTTTTTAGAATCAAACAAATTAAACAAAACAAAAAAACAGCAAAAAATATCCACAGGTTTCATATGACATCAGTGGGAAATACATTAATTTCCATTATTGCTGTCAGTGTGGCCCACAGATGTTGGTAAATATATTCAGAAAGAAACAAATTCATATCATGATTAAAAAGTGACACCAAGTTTTCAGGCTAGAATAGAAAGGTTAGCAGATCAAACATAGGATTTACATCAGAACCATCAATACATGCAATGTATGAGTGCAACCATACAAATGTCTGTAGCATATATCAGGTTGCAATCTAATATGTTGGGATGCAATCTAAGGGTGACACTCGGTGATGTTTATCACCTTTGTGTGGTGTGGTCTTGTAGACAAAGGGGTTGGTGAGATGTTTATGCAAAGGCATAGATAATGTGCTGCGTTGCTGAATTGGTTGAGTGGGTTCTCCATATCACAGTTGGCCCAGGTGAGTTAGAGTTCAGTTTTTTCCCTACTTATTGAACCAATGAGTTGTGCAGCAGTATGTGTTGGCGATGCTGCATTTTGTTAATACCACTGAAAGTTTTTACATTTGTTTTCACATTTTTTCAATTTGCTTCCAGGTACTTTTTAAAAAATAAAATTTCCCGATAGCAGATATTAAATATACTATGATTCCAAATAATATGTATAAAAGAGAATGCATGCTTGGTAAAAGAAATAGAGCTTTAGCTGGAGAGGAAAAGGAGGTTCATACAAATCCTTTATTGCCAAGCAGTGTTGGTGCTAAATTGTTTTTTTTTTCCAAAGTAATGTTTAAATTGAGCCGTTTTAAGGAGAGCATTGAAAAAAACTCCAAAATGAGCTTAATGACTCATCAAATGAACAATCTTTCTGCCTGCATTCTGTTGCGACATTGATGGGAACTGTGTTACTTCACTGAAAATGTTCAGGTTATTAAACAGTTATTAAATTCTATTCATTCTTATCCAATTCAAATCCATTAAGTCCTTTAGATAATTATGTTACAATACCTATTTCACATTAAAATGTAGTAGTTCGAGAAGCTATCAAGGCTGTTCTGTTCCATCTCCCATATTGAGCGTACATGGAAATAATTCCCTTTTAATAAAAACGGACATCAACCAGAACTAGATTTAGGAAGGGCAAGCATCAGCCTTAAATAGATAGGATAAATAGCAATGAAACGGCAAAACAGAAACACTACCACACAAAAATCCTAAGCCAAGGACCCTTACTATGAGACGGGAACGGTACATAGAAATCAGGATTGATGATTAACTTTTTCATTAGTAATTTCCACCAATTTCATTGTAGATTTCTGAAAATCCTCTTTAAAGTGCTGCAGCTGTAAGTTAAATTCCACAAACTGGTCTTCTGTGTTTTTAGGGGTTGCATCATTACTAGATGTTGTATGCACTGAAGATGTATCACAGCAAGATAATTAACTTGTGTACGGGTGAAATTTAAGTCAGTGCCATCTGTGATATTTGCATTTGCATAGTACAGAAGAAAATATTAATAGAATTATTTTTTTTTTACTTTTATTTGGTGTACTTATTTTGCATTTCCTTTAATGAGATGCAGTGATTTATATCAATTATATAGTTCATTTTTATCAATTGTGTTACAAACCCCTAGCTCGCCTGTTAACAAGGGGATGGGGTTGTAAACATTAAACCAACAATAATCTTTTAAGTTGGAAAAAAGTATTTGTTTGCTGGCTTTAAGCCTGTGACAAAACTAGGCAAAGCAATTGAAATGAATTCACAAATTAAGCCCAGCCATCAGGACTATAACAAAACCTAAACAAAATTACCCCTCTTGGGTTAAGCCCAAGGCTAAAGACAAAATTAATATAAAACAACTAAACACAAGACCCCTATTGGGTTTTAGCAGCTCAAAGTTGCAGCACAATCCACAAATTCCACACAATCCAAGCCACAGCAAAGGAGGCATACTGTGCCATGAATCCCAGCTACCCTGAATGTTCATTAGCAGCCTGGTTAAATAGCAGGTCCCAGCTGGATGGCAGATGATTAGGCCAATCACAGGTATGATGCTGCAGCTCCAGCCAATTGCAGAGTGGTGACGACAGTGGGGCAGATGCAGACACCAGCCAATCCTGGAGTGGAGATGGCAGTCAGGAGTGTGGGGAAGAAGCCAGCCCATGGTCTAAGTGTTGATAAAACAGTCAGCAGTGCAAACTGGCCTGAGGGATGTAACAATATAAAGTATAAAAGTGATTGATACAATTTATGTAAAGTCCTATAATATTCCTCCCTAACTGCATAGCAAAATGGTAGCAAATTGTTGTAAGTATGATCAAACTGTTTTCATTTCTTAAAATAAAGTTATTTAAGTTATTTTTTCCAGACATGTTTACTTTTCCAGAAGATTTCATCACACTGATTCGGAGGCTGTCCTCGTAAATTTGACTCTTTCCAGACCTGTTATGATGACCAGCCAGTGCCGGCCTTGGTCGATATGATTGCCTGGGAAGAAACGGTGCCCCTTTTAATCTCAGTCAGTTTTATAGTTGCTTCTTGTTATGGCTCCCTAATCATTGTCTTACTGTCTTTCCCTGTGCTTTATTAAAATGTAAATTCCTGCTTGCTGCTTCCTGGCTAGAATTGGTTGGAGCTGTCACATCTCCATCTCTTCCCTTCCCATTGGATAATTTGTGGTCAAATCATTGCAGGTTCTACGTACCAACCAGAAATGGGACATTTGTAGGTCATTATTCAGCGGCAACAGTCTGCCTTCCGCTTGCAAACCTTGAAAATGATTTTGGGCTTGACTAGTTGAAATTTAGTTGAAATATTCTGGGATCAAGCGGTAGAAAATGGATGGATGGATGGTTTAGTAAGAGTGCTTTTCCAATATTGGTAAAACTGTTTGGCTTTGTGTTTTCTTGTTTTTGTTTGTTTTTCTTACTGACAGGTAAGAAGTAAAGCCTTTTTGGCTCCTCCCTTTGTTCCAGTTTTAGATATGTTAGAATGTGATGTTGTAAATATGGTTCTTTTTTATTTTTTAACTATTTGTTTAAGCATAGCTTAACTTTTTTATTTTGTGTCTTAGTCTAGTAGGCTTGTTTATGTTTCTCACATTTGTTATTACTTTTTGGTTTTCCCCCCTGGCAACACTTTAAATTTTACCACAGTTAATTTGTACCACATCACCACACCTGTCCACAGTTCTATGTTACGCCTCTAATTGCCTAGCAGACTTGGATGGTAACACTTTTCACAAAATTACACATAAGCTGCATGCATGTGTTCAGATTTATTTATTTTATGCGTTTTTTTAAAATGATATAAAATCTTAAGAAAATTGACACAATGTGAAATGCATTATAAAAACAGACACTGAACACAGATAGTTCTAGTTTAATGTATAATAGTAATAGTGAACTTGAAAGATTTTAAGATGTTAAATAAACATACTAAATAAATAAGGTATTCCACAAAATGATATATATTATAACCAGTGCAGGTGCAACACATCACCTGCACACAGTATTGGAAAGAAAAACCAGAAACCTCTTGATAAATTACTGTTTACAATTTCTATCAGAGAAAGCAGTCTGCATGATCAATGCAATAAAAGTCTCAAAAAACTCACAATCTTACTTGGTAAACTTTTTTAAATGCAGTCATCTATAATTGCATCATCTGACAGATGTTTTGCAACAGTAGATTGATTGCTCGTCATAATAGAAAATCCCACTTAGATTTTCAAGTGGTTTTTAATGAGGTTGAACTTAGAAAAGGTTTTTTCAGGGTCTATTGCTTGTGCTGGACTGTTTAACCCTTTAACACGTTTTAATCCTGCTGGGAATCCATCAATCAATCTGTTGGTATGGAGTCACGTCCGTGACCCAGCTCTCCCACACTTACAGAGAACAGGTGGAATGCAGCAAAGCGGCAAGTAGCCAAGAAAAAATGCCTCAACATTATCTACAAGAGACATCGCAAAGAAATTATGTTGATTGAATTGGTTGATGTTGACTGAATTGAAAAAAAATAGTCAGCTATTTAAAAAATAAATGGGCCAAATCCAAAATAAGCAAAGCAGAAATTAGACTATTTTTTACATACTTATTAATGTGTTCAACAACAATAAAAACATTTAAAAATACTTATTCAATTTATGTGTTTTAAATGTCTCTGCTGCTATTTGATATATTTAGATATTGTACATCACTTTGTGCAGTTATAGTTGGTGTTAAAAGTGCTTCATAAAAGACCTTATTTGATTTGGTAATTTAGGATCAGATAAACTGATGTTCAATATTCTGGATCTGCTGGTTTACCAGAAACAAACAGCTCATCATGTAGCCTACGTCTAAAAGATGAAGATGTGTTTCCTTACTGAGTATGAGCAGCTCAGTTTGTACCTTTAGTTTTCCTTCAGGAGTCTGTCCTGACAAACATACAGGTCCAATGGCTTTAATACCTAGAGGTCTAAAATAATTAAGAATTCCACATCCAAAGACAAAGCTCATGAAGTTACCTAGCAAATTAGATCATATGTTCACTTTTTTGCATCATAATTACAGTGATGCTTTATTAATACATTACATTATCATTACTTTGAAAAGCTTTCTGCATTTATTTACACATTGTTCTTGTTAAAGTAATAAGTGATGACCACTACCTTAATTTTTAAGTATCCTGATTACTTAAGCTTGGTTTGTTTTGTAAATGTAAAATTTAATGTGTTAATTACCTGAGCCAGTTTGATGGCTTTATGGCCATTTAAAAGTACACTGTAATGGTAATCTTTTCAAACACAACAGATTGAAGTTATCTCTCAAATTTGTTTTGCCTTACTACATAATTTATTTCATGCTTTAGTGAGAAATGTTTATATATACATGACTCATTATGTCAAATAATTAAAGTATATATACATTAATATATACAAATACTACAAATGCTTGATGCATGAAAACAAATACATTTGGACATTTAGTATAATGCATGTACATAACAATAAAGAGTTTATAGAAAGAACAGATTTAACAAGCAATGGAAATAAAGAAAAGGAGAACAGTCTGATGGCACTGTTCAGTGTTGCAGAATGTCCTTCTCACCCCAGTGAATCATTGACTCCTGATACATGGGAGGCTAACACTGGCCTTCCTCCATTCCATCTCCCAACACTAACACGCACCACTGACACATGTCATACTTTGGTCATGGGGGAGGACAGAGTCGAAGAGAACACTGCAAAACACAGACCGCTTGATAAACTGAAGCAGCTTTACATGGGAATCCGTGCTTTACAGGGTCATCACAAAGTAACCCCTGGAGTGAAACATTGGTGGGAGCATGCTGTCAGACTCTCAAGCCATGGCAAGTCTTTGGGGAGGGAATTCAAAGCTTCTCCAGGAATTGTTTATACTGAAGTGGTCTTCTGATTCTGGGGAAGAGTTATTAAAACTCATTAAAGAAGTCTGGTTTAAGTTTTCAGCAGTTTCTATTGCTCTGCTTTTAAAGATAAAGAGGAGACAACGAATAAAGCAAGAAAAATATGACAAGATAATACACATCAATAATTAAGTGTAATAAACAACTGTCTCAGAAATATCTTTAGAAGACTGCATACTTTTTGCTTTTGGTTTAAATTTGCACTCTGTGTTGTAGTATAACAATGAATTTCATGTAAAGCACCAGGCCAACATCTTTGGACTAGAACTGCACATAAAAGTGCACATGAAGGTCTGACTGGCACCTTCTGGAATGCATAATGAAGGTGATGTTGATGTATAAATGCATAAGCATATTCATATCCATAATGGAGTTGATGTTGATGTAAAATGTATAAGCGTGTCACTTTGTGCAAGAACTCTTTCAGCCTTTGCAGAAATGTATGATGGAAATTAGGATGCTTTTTGCTCTAAGAAGGCTCCTGTTGATGCTGTTGCTTCTGTTTCATATAAGACCTGATCAAGCTTGATACAAAAACTGCTCCCAGGGGCTTTTAAACAGATTTAAAATCTACTACATTGTTTTATAACATTTATAAAGGGCATAAAGTGAATTATCATATATTAGGCTAGTAGCTTACTTTTCTTTTGCAATTGTAAAGATACCTGATTCTAGCAGTAAAGCCATTTGGGGATGATAAAACATGTATGAAATTATGCTGAAAGATTTGAGTTTTCTTGTCTGTAAAATGTAGAATTTAGTTTTAATTTACTTTGAATCTCCACATGTGACAATAAAGCCAGGAAACACTGAGCCTCCTTCGCAGACATATTCTGCTT
>JBAMHV010000004.1:7664813-7675682 GCA_037177535.1 Pseudomugil gertrudae | reverse complement strand
AGAATAGAATAGAATAGAATAGAATAGAATAGAATAGAATAGAATAGAATAGAATAGAATAGAATAGAATGCCTTTTTGGGGTGATGACACTGTGAAAAGTTGTCTTTTTAAAAGTTTCATTACTCAAAGCCTTGTTAAGTGGAGCACTCACAACTGCTGGTTATTAAATGTACAGCAGTTCTATATCACATGTATGCTACAAGCTAGGATCTGTAAACATAATGATGCATTTGTTAAGCCAAAATCTCCATGTTATGTATTGTGAAGTAAGATTAAATGAATGCTGAAATTGCTGCATTAATAAAGTATCACTATCAGTGTACATACATCAATTATATTATATAAATAAGTAGTTTTATTTGTAGCCTATGAATTTTAGCAGAACCCATGTCAAAATGCTTCCAAACTGTCGCTTTGTTGGTGGTTCCCCATTTCATGCAGTGCTGTCAATCAACTGTCGTATGGATCCTCGACATCACTTCAGATCACACAGAACATTTTCTGTATTTCCCGAGCCATTGTCAGTGACTCAGACCAGTCAACAAGACAATCACATGATTTTAGAGAACTAGACGTTTGCTTATTTTAGATTTTGTGATGTACAGATAAACAATACGGGCCTCGATGCAGGCTTCATTTGGACGCCCGCTTTGCTCGACGGATTCTTCAGGGCCTCTATGTGAGACGTAAATTCGCTGCTACCACCTTGTCTTTTAAAGTAAGCTGCCATCACATCAGCCACAGCTGTGGTCCCCCCTTTGTGTTGACACTGCTTCCATTCAGGTGCAGTGTTGTTGACAGCATGTTAACAGGACCTTTCATACAGCTGGGAGGAAAGTCTCTACATAAACCCTCATCTACCAAATACACAAAACCAGAATGTCCCTTCATTTTGAATACCCAAAACTGTCCTGTTGGCTGAATAAGTGCAACGTTTGACTGGACATTTTTAGTTGTGTTGCTCAGCAGTACTGATGTTACTCCCAGGATTTGATATTAATTCATAAATTCTTTTGAATTATTTGCAGCCTACATTTCTGTGTATTTTGGTGTTTATTTATTTATGTATTTCCCCATTTATAATTCTTTTTAACCTTGCATGCTTCCTAGGGCATCAGTTACTGCTGTGCCGCCCTTGGCATCCCTGAGAGATGCATAAGGTGTGCGTTGGCATCTATGCTTCCGACAGCTGTGGCAATATAAGATGCTGACAGTAAAATTCTTCAGTATCAATCTGGAGTGTTTCATTACAAAGTTTTCATTAGGAGGGTGCTGGAAAGACACAGGACAGTCAAAAGACTGGCGTTCCTATAGTTTATTTATGGTTTATGTTCTAGTTTGACTATTTAATTTCACATTTAACTGAATGAAGTTTCGGTTTAGCTTGTGTCTAATATTAGAATCTTTATTGATACTAATATCACAAGCTTTCAATAATGTTTTTGCCCACCCACAATGGAAATAATATTTAAAAAAAAAACTTCTGGCCATGCTTTAACCTGCCCATTGTCAGACAGCTGTTTTTGTTCCTTATCTAGGCTATTTTGGATTAATTGGCTCATTATGATGTCTGTGATGTCCTATGATGTTTCATGAAGTGGCAATATATAAATAAAGTTGAAGTGAATTTAATTGGATTTTTTATTTCAAACCGTGCACCATCAGCATAGTTTTACTGTCTCTTACAGCAATGTCCTGTTGTGTCAAGTCATGTTATGATCTGTGATGAATCTTTGTAGATTGCAGGATGTCATTGTAGCAGACCAGCTTGGTACATAATGTTTTGAGTTTTAAGTAGGACATATGTTTTTCCCAGGACTACTACAGTACAGCCGGCTTACTAAGCAGTATGACAATGCTGGTTAGCAACATGATAATTAAAGCCAGGGTTCATCATGGAGGAGTAGACAATATTTCTTAGTACAGATGAAAAGTTTAAATACACCATCTAGACCAAATGGAAATCTGTTGCTGCAGCAACAGCCATGGGAATGCTGAGAGAACATATTATTTTTTTTTTTGTTAAAGTTAAAAAAAAGTATTATTTAATCTGATTATTTCAATTAACAGCTGTTGGTACCTCTACTTACGAAATTAATTGGTTCTGGAAGTTGTTTTGTAAACTAAAAATTCCGTAAGTAGAGATGCGTTTTTAATGCAAATGCCCTAAAACGTTCCAAGCCACCCAAAATTCAGATGAATATCTTTTAAAAAACATGAAAATGCAGCAAAGCATTTTGGGGTCCAAAGGGAATAAAAGTTAACACACTCAAGTAATGCTGTCAGAACACCTCATGGCATGAAGGGCGAATGAAGAGGATGCTGGGATACACACATACAGTAGAGGTCAATCTTAGCCAGTTGGATGCCAGGAAGAAGCTAGGCAATAGCCAATGGTATAGCAGCTATAAGTATGTTACATTCAGTAAACTCTGGGAGCTGCGAGTAGCAGCCCATTATGTATTTTTGCCTTTCAAATCCAGAAATTTCTTTCGTTACAAGAAGCAATATTTTCCAGTTGAAGTGTGTCGTAACCTGGAAATTCCATATGTAGTGACGTTTGTAAGTAAAGATACCAGTGTATTCTGATCACTTTGTTAAAGCCCAAATGTTTTGCTTCATCAGTTGTTAATTTTGCAGTCATCGGGACATCCCATAATGCACTGAGCTTTTTACATTCTCTTCTTATCTTCTTTGTATTGACATCATTAACCTATTTCTCCTCTTTCTGCGGGTCTTGCTGGATAAAAACTGCAGTGTTAATGTTGTTTAAATGTTATTCTGTCTTTCCTGTCCTCTCCTCTCTGAGCCGGGATCTGCCGGAGGTTTTCTCTTCCTCTTACAAGGGAGTTTTCCTTTCCACTGTCGGCTAATGCTTCCTCAGGCTGGGGATTGCATGAAATTCAATATTCGATGCAATCTTATGTTTTTCATTATCTAGGCTATTTGATGAATTGGCTCAAATATGATGTGAAGCTCCCTGAGATGACACTGTCATGAAGTGGCGCTATACAAATAAAGTTGAATTGAATTTAATTGAATCAGGTCTCACAATTTGTATTGTGATGCATGCAGAAAATGCTATACCAATAATGCATATGAATCCATGCGCCCACCTGCATTGTTGCATGTTGTTACATCATCCTGTCACAACAGCACTACATCACAATAAGAACATGCTATATTTTCAATTATTCTTGGGACTTTCAAATTATAAACTACGTTTTTTCGTGCTACTCTAAAACTTTATTATGTGTGAAATCATTTGTTGTGATCCAGTGAAGCTTACACTGAATTTGACTGACTATGCTGCTCCCACATGGGAAGATCCAGGGATTTTGTGCTTGGTTTTTACTGGTAAAGTCCAGAAGAAGGATATATTCAGTGGCATAAGTGACTAAAATCAGCATGGACTCATGAGCAGTAGTACAATAACAATGATAAAATATTTATATTCAATATTTTTGCATTGTATTAGGTATCTCCTATTATTTGTGTCAAGCTAGTGGAATATAAGAAGCAACATGTTTCAGTGGCCTTCCAGCACATCGATCTTTTTAGCTGAAAGGCTTAGCTTGATCCCAATGTTTCTGTGTACCTGTGAAACTATACGGTGCCTTTAATGTTTGCATGATTTTATTTATTTCAGAATGGTTAGTCTTGTGGTGAAGTGTTGTGTTTTCCATATTTACAGTTTTTCAGATTAACAACATTTGAAGTTATTGCATGACTCAAAAGTTGCAGTAATAATTTAATAATTCTGGCCATGAGACCTTTTTTCATTTTTTGCTTTTTGCCAAAAACTCACCTGCATTTTTTTTCTTTTCTGTGATTTAATCAAAACAAGAAGAATTGAGAACATGAAATAAAGACAAATTAAATTGTTAACCTGTATTCTGTTTTTCTGCTTCTTTTAACCTTTTGGGTTAGTAAATAAGAATTTGTAATAAGAGGGAAATATATATTTTGGTTTAAGAAATTATTTTATTTCTTCAAGTAACTAAAATTGTGATGCTTGCAAGAGAAAATGTGCAGCAATAGCTGCAGAAAAGATTTAGTTTAGATGATTTAGTACTTTTAAAACAAAGATGAAATTTCAATGGCCATGTGAGACCTTGGATCTTTGTTCGCGGCTGTTTTTCCTCTTTTTTTTCAGAATTGGACAAGATGTAGAGTTTATAACCACAGCTCTGTCTTCAGGGACAGAGGAGTGCCAGAGAGGGCAAAGGTTTTTCCCTGATTGCCCTCTGTCTCTCTTTCCACAACCCACTTAAATCAATAATAGGCTCCTTAACCATAGGTTCTCTCTAGAGAGACAGACTTGGAGCCTTCCATGGTCAGTTCATTGTCTGTTTCTGTCTCGGACACAGCAAAGCATTAAAGCTTGCACAGTGTGTCTAACTTAATACCTTCTGAGATAACAGATACTGATGGTGCAAGACCCCCCCTGTTGACCTTTTATTGGAGTTGAAAAGGAAGATATTAAGAATTCTGAGACAATGTGAAATACCAGCCTAAATTTACATTTTCAATTTAATATATATCACAATAACCAAACATTTCATACATATTTTAGACCTTAAGGTTTTTTTTTTTTACTGGAACAATTAAATTTGTACTCTACTTATAACATAATTTTTACACATTAAACATTTCATGATTTTCTGATGCGAGTACCAAAAGCAGTATCTTTAATAAGTACGACAATAACAGTTCTTTGTGATGTGTCTGCTGGGTAAAACCTAACATCAAGAACTTTCATCAATCAGAGTTCTGATTAGAGCAGTTAAAGGTCCCACAGCGCTGTACCAATTACCTTTGTTACTTGTTCACTTGTGAGATCTCAGTTGGGAAGCATAGTTGATCTGTTAAACACAAACAGGTTAATATTAAAAGTAATGCAACATGAAGCTCTGGATCATTTACACTAACAAAGAATCAGCTCTTGTCTTTGTTTGCTCATAGAAGGGTGAACTATTTGGCAAAATCTTGATGAGGAACAGAAAAAATAAAAGGTTTATGTTTGAGGAAATATTTAGTTGAATGTTCCAGCTAAAGAGATTATTTGGTATGAAACCTGAGGCAAATTTAGTGAAGGCAAATAGTGAACATTTTAATAAATAGTGATCCTGCATTGTATGTCTAATCACTGCAGCATAAATTATCATTCATTATAACATCACTGAAAACCTTTTACATTCAATTAAGAAAAAAATAACTAATAATTAATTGAAAATAAATCAAATTAGCAGAATATTGGCCAGGTTGTTAGTGTATCACATGGTCTGTAAACTGTCTTGTTATAAAACAAAGGCATTTTTGTGCTGTGGGAAACATTGTTTGAAGAGAGGCTGTGTGACTATTTGAGGTTTTCTGTGGGAAAATTTTTGTAGGTTGAGATAAAATAAAACTGGTGGATTTGACTGCCTTTTCATGTTTCTTTTATTGCTCCAAATCTCATTGACAGAAATTTCAAGAGTACAAGAAAGGAAATAACTACATGGAACAAGACAGTATGCTAACTGAATGTAATAGAGCAGAGAACATTTATTCTCACTTTTATAATTTCTTTGTATTCTACTTATGTTCATTGATTGTATATATCTTTAGACATTCCACAAACTTCTAAATATAAATGATACTTTAAATTTTAGTATTATAAGTATAGTAAATGCGTAATCAAAATCAAACATTTACTAAATTTAAAATATTAAAAAGACATGCTCTTGATGCACTTTTGAACTAAACAATACAACTCACTAGAGTCGTGCATCCCACAGACTGCTCGAACAGGATGACATCTTATACATCTGTTGTCATGCTGGAAGAAGCATCTGCACAATAAGTGCTCACTTATCTGCATCATTTATGCATAGTCCAAGTCTCTTTACAATAGAATGTTCTTTAAAAAGCAAAAAAAAGACAGAAAAAAAAGTAAAGTTTACAAAAGGTGCAAGCTTTAGATGGATAAGCAAACTGAAGATTCATGTACTGTGGTTTGATTAGACTTCTTGCCCTTTGCTTGGAAAAAAAACATTGTTTTTTATGCTAAAGGTAAAGAAAAAAATCAGGTTGTTTTCTACAAAAGTTGCAAAAACCAGTCTGTGATGGTATTAGTGCTTTGGTATTTTGCACATATTTATATCTGTATAAAGGTAAACAAATGGATGGATGTTGAAATTTTCTTTGGAATAATTACAATTTTAAATAAATGTGTCAATTTTAAAAGAAAATAATAATAATAATAGCTTTGATTATGCAAAAATGAAAAAGAAAAACCTAGTTATGATAAGATATAATTTAAAAACATAATATGAATATACACATTCATAAGTGAAATTGTCGGCTTATATATAGAAAAGAAATGACTGAAATGATCTTGGAGTCATTAAGCACTTCTCACAGATTTGAAGGAAGGCAACTTCCTTCTGTCCATTTTTCCAGTAAGTGATGTCTCAAAAAACTTAATTTTACACTTTAACCTTCTTTAAAATTCACTCAATCAAGTCGCTCGGATGATTACATTAAGCGTACCTGAAGTGAGGTAATTTTTTCACTATATCTCCCTCACTGTAATGTTCTGCACCACGGGAACCTTGTCCCATCTTTACATGCCCAGAAGGCTCTGCAGCAGATAACAGCTAATTCATCAGCAAACCCAAACCTGCCTGACATCAGTTTTATTTTTTTTTGTGCGTGTTTCAGTCAGAAAAGTTAAAAAAAAAACCTAATCTTTCATGATTATCCCGTTTGATTAAACAAATAAATAAAAATTAAAACAGAGCTGAATTCTCTACCAAATTCAGACCTCTACTACTCAGCCTATTCTGGAGATAATGACATGTCCGTAACTGGTTTGTTGCCCTCCTTTTATGAATCAGAGATGAGCTAGAGAAGAACGTTCTCCCCAGTTCACAAGGCAAGTGTTATAAATCTCATAGATTACAATAGAAAATGAGGAACATATCCAAACTTAAATCCCAACTAAATCTTCTCAGCTTGGGTGCATGTGGGCCCTGGCAACTCAACTCATATGTTAAATTTACATTTTACATGGCAGAACAACACAGCATAATATGGTCATTTCTTGGCTAAGATTTCAACAACCTGAGAGACTCAATATGATGCCCCACTCAAGTTATTTCTTAAGAATAACTCTGCTGCATTGTAAAGCAACCAGAAACAATGCTGCATGCCACATGTTCTAACCTCTAACTTTCTCCTCTCTGTTTTCTAATTAATGCCACATGGCCTGCATCTTTGATGAGAAAATTTTCTCTGTTTAATTACACTCCCATACTGTATCAATTAATTTCCACTTTACTTAAAATTAACTAAAAGGAACATAATTCATTGGGATGATATAGTATATATATTGCATGTTGTAGGCAGAAGCATTGATCTGTCTCCTGTTTGATCTGTATAGTTATAGATTTCTTTCAGAACAAATCAGGAAAACTATTTAATAGAATATACAATTATGTGTAACTAAATCAGCCACAAAGGCATAAAAGTAATGCAACTCAAAACTGCCTGTAAATGTTGAAACTTATTTCTGCTTGGAGAGATGTAATACATCATAAATGAGGACTCAGCTGCTTTATAGCCACTGAAGCTCACTCATATTCCCCCACACCCCCATCCTTACTAATGACAACTATGGTCTAATTCTAATAGTTATATTATGTCCTGTACAAAAGGGAGGAGCCCTGCAATGGACTAGTGGCCTGTCCTGGGTGTACCCTGCCTCTCGCCTGCTGATTACTGGGATGGGTTCCAGCTGCTCTGCTATTCTGAATTTGATTAGGCAGTATAGAAAATGAATAAATATATTGAACATAGTTACTTCACAAGATGTAAAGTTTCATCTTAATTTCACCAAATCCTCCCACTTATCTGGACAATATGGCTTCAACAGATTTCTTGCTAAACACCAAGGCAGGCCTGTGTTATGCAATATTAGTTCAGAAAAATATTGGTTTACCCCTTGAAACAATTTCTGACGATTATGAGTTTAAAGTTTGTCTGCATATTTCACTGCATTAACAGGTTTTCTTAAATAAAACCCAACATTTATTATATTGTTATTGCTATAATATCACATTCAATCTTTCTCTAGTGCTGTTTTCTATCCCCAAATATGTCAGGCTTCTTTCAATAATACAAAATAAATGAACACTTCTACAGTAACTGTATTCATCCCTGAGGACTGTCATGCTGAACACATTAGAAGATGCATTGTAGCCTTTACTGGCTCAAAATAACAGAAGCTGCTCTTTAGCAGTAGATGCTGCAGCATAGGTAGACCTGTACTGTCCTCTCTTAGCACTTTCACAGCTCAGCATGGAGCCACTTCACTAAAATGCCTGTAATAGACTTCCAACGCTTTCAAAGGTGTCCCTTAAAAACGTCTTCAAGCCGAGTGTGAGAAATAGCAGCCTACTAAATTGGCCGCTGTGAAAAACCAGAATGGTATGTTTGCTTCTTTTCATTGCAGGCAGAAATTCTTTAAGGCACTATAATGTGATTCGAGAGGCGGATGCATAGAACAGAAACCCAGAAACCCATGTGTGACTTCACCTTTAACAATGTGATTACATGTTTTTCAGCTGTTCATCTCCTCTTTTTAGTCAAATTTTTAATAGGTGTTTTGCTTTTACAAATAAAAAATATATATTCAATCATCTTAGTGATAATCTAATAAGTCAAATAAACCAACAAGTTTACTGACTTCAAAACAGCAAAACAGCAACTTATATTTCTGTGAGACAAACACTGCAAAGCACTGTTTATCCAGAGCTAAATGAGTCTGAGTAAAAGCAAATGAATAAGGAGATCAGAGTTCATGTAGAGTGTGTTTGATGCTGCAGAGCCATGTCTGTCAACAACAAGTTTCATATGTAATAACAATATGTAAGCAACACCTTGTCAACAAACGCTGCATTCTGAAGAATCCATTAAGTTTGAAATACAAATGTGCAGTGAGAAAAAAATAAAAGCTATCAGTTTTGCTAAATTAAGATGTAAATAAAATGCATTTGAATACATAAATAAGTCCCTGTGGTGGAATGGCAAATTGTCCAGGATGTACCCCGCCTCGCACCCACTGATTGCTAAAATAGGCTCCAGATGGATGGATAGATGGATAAATGAATAAATAAATATGTATGTTAAATATTTGGAAAAATAAAAACTCCCACTCAAAATATAATCCCTTTGATGTCTATGTCTGATGAAGTAATATTCTGAAAAGCATCACAATGGTGCCACAGTGGTCCTGCAAAGTATCCATAAACATTAGCTTAACTAAAAAAGGGATGTGAAGTTAATTAGATGACAGAGATGCTGCTGTAAACGCACGATTACAGATGCTGTAAACTGTAAAGACATGGTCCGTCCCGCATGTCCAGGCAGTAAGCAGTACACTAGAGAAATACCTAGAAGGCAGGGGCTAGCTTTGCACCCACGGTTCCTGAGAGCCAAGGCTGGCTCAAGAAATGCAAACATGAAGAGGCAGGCAGAAATGTTATAGGAGGCATTAGTCATTTACATTATGCTTCATCCCATTTTTTTTGTAAGAAAGTTGCTGGTTTGAGCCTGGGGTGGGTCCAAACAAAAGCCTTTCTGTGCATGTTCTCCTTGTTGGTTGGCATGAATTCCTCAAATAATCCAAAGACATGCACCTTGGGGATAGACTGATTGGAGACTCAAAATAGCCCATAGGTGCGAGTGTGCATGTTTGTTTCCCTATGTGTGATGGACTGGCAACCTTTCCAGGGTGCACCCTGCCTTTTGCCCAATATCAGCTGGAATTGGCACTAAACCATAAAGAAAGTCGGCCATTTTGGGACTGCTTTGAGGGTTAGTGAAGCACAGGAGAGAGGTCACCAGGGGTCAAGGTGGCAAATGAGCAGCGCCAAAGATGTTACTATTTTCACATCTATTTAATCTATGAATTAATATTGTTATACAATCTGTTGGACTATATCTAAATGGAGACTCTAAAACATGTTTTTAGATGCTGTGTGTGTCTCATGCACAAGTGGTTTTTACTGCTAGATGTTAAATATTTATTGTGTGGGCTCGGGTATCCTTTATTGTTCAGCAGTAGATTAGAGTGGGTCAGGAAGATGTTGAAACTGAATGTTACACCTGGCTGTGTGCAAGGAGCAGCTGTTTTACCAGGTGAACTTAACACAATGAAGCATTTATTTAAAATAAAAACCAGTTATTTTTTTTGTCTTTGTGGTATTTTAGTCCTGAAGTGCAACATTTCTGTGATATAATGGTAACTGTGCTGCTCTGGTCTGTTGCCTACACAATCTGAAAAATCTGACAGAAATACAGTTTAGGCCCTGCCTTCATGCCCCCTTCCTCTCACAACCAAATCTTGAGAGTATATGTTTGTTCTTAATCAAAATAATTTACTTTTGTGTAGTAAACAGTGTACCACTCTCCTGGGTGCAAGGGAACACAATAAGGTGTGCACTGTTGCTCCTACTGGATCCAGACAGAAAACATTGATCTGATGAGTCAGGTTTATGCTCTGATCCAGATTCAGCAGATGAGTCGGGATCCATATGAAAGTACCCGTCGACATGATGCGCCGTGACGCTCACCACCCGGCCCACTTCAATCTATAAATGAAGTGAAATGAAAATGAAATGAAAAATACTTTATTGATCCCAGAGGGAAATTCCAATTGTAGTAGTTTTTCAAATACAAAAGATAGTTAATGAAGGATCTTGCCGGGATGGTGCCGTCCACACAGGAGTCCATATAATACGTCATACACTCAGTCAAGCTGTTGATGTCATCTCCATGAGGACCACAGAGGACACTCCAGTCAGCTGTCTGGAAGCACCATC
>JBAMHV010000004.1:7649570-7662552 GCA_037177535.1 Pseudomugil gertrudae | reverse complement strand
ATGTATATATAGATATCAGTGTGTCATAATGATGGTATAATATGTGCTTCTCGGCCAAGTCTTTGAAACGAGCAAAATCAACATTAAGCTGACTTTTACTAGATGGACAGAAGTCAGAAAAGAGACAGGAAGTTAATCAATTATCTAAAAAGGTTTGTCTAGGATTTCTTTGGTTAATGTAGTTCTTATGTTTTCTGACACTTAATTGTAGTATAAGCCTAGCAGACAATGTCCATTGTCAGTTTCTGAATTAGCCTTCATTGGGGGTTGCCAAATTTGGGTAAAGCTGCTTTAATAAGGAAAAAAATTCTAACAGTTCCTGAATTATTTTCATAAATCCTTTTATTTCTATAAATATAAAATGTGTTTAGACAAAACTGTCTTGCTCCCCACAAGTCAAAGTAGGTCTGTTTCTACACTTCTGGTTGTAATTTTCCAATAATTTCTACCTCAAACCATGGTAACAAGAAGCATATTTTGGTTTATGTGGTTTGGTAGAAATTTGACATAGTTTTATACCAAAATACTACATCTGGTAATATTCCCAAATTCAAATTATATGAGTTTCTTTGAAGATCTATATCATGCATTCCTATGCAGAAAAGTTGCATGTAAGCATTGAGCTCGCATGCCTTCACCCTGTCATCCCAGCTTATGCATATATCTGTCAGCATTCACATCAAAGCAACCCTGATGGGCTTTATAACTTATCCTCATAACAACAGGAGATGTTGGCTTATTAAAAAATAATATAACCTGTTTTATGAGGCTGAAAATGTCTGGAGAAACATCTGTGAAACAAGTTGTGTATTAAATATGTAGGAGCTACATTCAAAATTCCTTTTTGCATGGGATGGCAGAGCTATAAAGAGAATCCAGAGTGTGGGCCCCCAGGCTCATTCACGTCCTGCCATTCTCCCTATCTGACAGTCAAAGCAGAATGATCTTGCTTTCTATGCCTCATTCTTGCTATTCCCCATCTCTGTAGAGGATAAAACAGTCCAAATGTTCCTTTCACCACCAGAAATTAGTGACTCAGGAATGTCTCTGATCGTTTTAGAAAATCAAGAGAAAAAACAAAGCTTCAGAACTGGGTCTTTTTTTTACTTTTCTTTTCCTGAGAGCAATTGTGCGGGCTAAAGAGTTCATTAATGCCGCTTTTGTACTGAAGTGGAGGCCTCTGGAGACACGCAGGCTCCCCAGGCAAGAGAAATGAAGGAAGGATGGGGGTGTGCTGCAGTGTAACAGGAAAAGGAGCACAATGCTAGTAGATAGATTAAAGGAGCTGGATTTCAAAGGCTTCTTTTTAACCTATTAATGTACGGTTGCTTGATAATTACAATGAACTGATATTTTTAATGTATCTGAACACAGCTGATTTTTCCTCCTAATATGATTGTGGAAACTAGGATTGGGCTTCAATCAGTATCATTATTTTTACTGTAGATCTGCACATTCCTTATGAATCTCGGGAGTTTCTGGGTATTTGACATCACCTTTTATACATCAAGCCACATCTCTCCCTTTTAATTGCAGCCGCAACGTGTAGCTGCATGGTTAAAAAACTTCTGGTGGTGCATTTGTCAAGGCTGATATGGTATTTCAAAGGTTTGAGTCTCCTCTCTGAGGGAACCTACTGGCTCATTTTATGCAGAGATCATTTAAACACGGTCAGCATAAACAGCTGATGCTTGCTGGTAACTCAAAGAGAGAGCGTTCAGCAAAATGTAAACCACATAAATGTAGACATCAAGTATTGTTCCCAGTTGAATAGAAACTATAACACACGAATGAAAAATGTAATCAAGCAAGTTGTGCAAGATTGGCAATTTCACTGTTTTCCAATTTGTCTCCAAATGAGAAATCAAAGCAGCCCTGATGCCAACATTTAGCTAGTTGTTCTCAGAGGCAGCTTAATATTGAATTACACATGGGATGGCCTGTGTTTTATTTTGTCTGGATTAGAGTGAATTTGGGTGGTAAGTGTGTGTGTGTGTGTGAAAAGTATTACTTACACACGGAAGCACAGTATACATGTAAAAAATGGGCTGTTAAGCTCACACTTAATTTTCTTATTTTCATTTAACGCCTAAAAACAATATGAATATTCCTCTTTTTTTTTATTTATCTGCTATATTCTATTCAATACTGCAAACAGAATTGTGTTGCTGAAAGGACGTTTCAATTCACACAGTGTGCTCTACACTCTAAGCTGGATTGCAGTGGGTCTGTACATGTGGACCATTATTACCAGAAATCACTGAGACAGTTTTCTCACCTTTAGAGCAACAGGTCCCCGCTTTCCATTTAATAGCTGTAAAGTGCTATTTCTTTTAAGTTCTACTTTCAACAACAGTTCCTTTGAGTTTTTCTTTTTCTTTTTTTCTGTGAGGTCATTTTGACTTTATCTGCAAGAAAAAAAAATGTTTTGACTTTGTAACTTTTAAGCTTTCTCTCCACACTCCAAATAGGCTTATTTCACACCACGAATGCATCTGATGCATGTTATCTAATATATGCAAACATTTTAGGCAATATATAGTCTCTGCTATAATTTAATAGACAAAAAGTGTAAATAAATGGGATTAAACACAAATGCCATTCAAAAAAGTTCTAAAGTATGAAAAATTGAGCTTGTATCTTACATGGCGGACCTTTTTTTTCTTCTTCTTATGTAGAACCAACCGATCAATTAGTCAATAAAACTTTATGTATAGAGCACTTTTTTATACATACGATGCAACCCAAAGTGCTTCACAATAAAAATGTAACGAACACCACCACCCCAACTCCCTCATTTCCCATCAAATCTACAAGATCATAAATTTATCATAGAAATATGCGCATATAACCCATTTACATACACAGATAGACATAAACATACCCGTACAAATGTAACACATACCCTGGAGAATCAATACAAAAACTGAAATGTAATAAAAATCTAATAAAAGAAAAGAAAAACTTAAAATACAATAAGTTAAATATAATTAAATAAGATGAAGAACAAGCATTTAAAATACCAATTGTATTTTTAGATAATAAGTAATAATCAATTAAAAAAATTCCTGAAAAGGTAAGTTTTAATCTTTATTTTTAAAAAATATCAACAATCCCAGCTGTGCTCATGTCTTCCAGCAGGTTGTTCCACAGGTGAGGACCACAAGAGCTTAAAGATGGCTCTCTATATGTTCCTACTGTTTGTAAAATAATTAATCTGTATCTCTGCTTTAACTTGAGAGATAATGTTGCACTCTAAAATATTCTTCAGATGAAAAAAAGTCTTTGTTGTGTTTTTATTGTGAGATTTAAATTCAATTCAAACTTTGTTTTTAGAGCACTTTTTATGCATAAGCAACACAACAGTTTGAATTACGATAAAACCAAGTTATTAAATTAAGAACACACACCACACAATATCCTTCCCACCACACACACACACACACACACACACACACACACACACACACACACATAGACATGTTTATCCTTAGCTACTGTCTCTTAACCAAAATGTAGATATTTATTGATATATTTAAGCACCAGGCTTGACACTATTGTGGGAAAACATCATGGGGATTCATTCACACCAGGAGCCAGCCCACCGACATAGCGATGGTCCACACCATAGCCATGCAGTACCCCCAGCTGCCTATGGCAACACCCATGCCAACCAGGCAGGGAAAGGTCCAGTTTTGGGGATTCCAGTAAAATTTAGTCAGATTGGGGTTAACATGGCGCCGTAGTCCTTTTAAAAGTATTTGTCAGAATAAAATAATATAAAGTAAAAAAACACATGAGTGATTGTTATCAAGGACATGAGTTATTAAAATGCCAAGTGTTCCCTCATGTATGTGTTGGTAGTGTGATATCACGTTTAAAATTCATACATTCAGAACATTTTAAAATACTCAGCCAGAAATGTCTGATCAATTGTCAATATATACATTAAGGAGCAAGTTAAAATGATCAATAAAAATCAATGTTAATAGGCTGGTGTGCTGGAGCAAGCAGTCTGCTTAGAAAAAAGTTGCTGCCATAAAGAAGAATGAAAATATGCACTGCTAAAATAAAATCTTAAGTAACTCTCTCTTTTTCCCCCATATGTCCAAGAAAAATGGTTTATTTATTGTTTTTTTCCCATTATGACTTTGCAACATAATGGCTTTTGTTTATTGCATAAAACTATGCATTAAGTTATGGGAACGTAGGTTAAAAAGTCAATAATAACCAGCTAAATGTCAACAAAGAATAATAGAAATGTATTAAATAGTGTTGATAGCTGAACTTACAGCACAGCTGCTGTCACAGACACATGTTTTGTCTTCCATATATTCACAACAGAACTGTACCTTTAGTCTGCTGAAATGTAAGTTAATTCTTAAGCAACAGAACCAGAATGAAAAGACTGTGCAGCAGGAAAAAGAGACAGAGTAAAGCATTGTTGGGTTTTAGCAGATACCATAGAATGAAGTGCTTGTATAGATGACAGTGTGCATTCATTAACATACTCAAATTCAGAGATTAGCTGGGCTTATTTAAACAATTCTTTCTTTTGGTCTGCTGCATCATAATGTGCATTGCTTTTGAGCCTTGAATGAAATGTCTCTGTGACTGTTGGAGAGATGAAAGGCTCCATTTTGAAGTTGTTAGTGGTGGTGTTCTAGCTCGGCTGCCTCGAATTCCTCCTACTGTCAGAAACACTTGGCTGGACACGTGTGAAAACCCTCCTGCCATCCGGAGCTTTTCATCACATTGAAAAGGCTGCTGTCTGACCATGGGACATTTATACGCATGTTATTGTCCATCTTACCATCTGACAATTTTCTTTGCGGTGAGGAGAAGTTGAAGTTAACAAGGAGATAATGAAGTTGTGGCACTTTGAATAGTTTGGAAACCCTGTTTGAAATAGACCCCACTGTATAGCCCAAACATACCAACACCTTTCTACAGCCAGGAAGTTAACAACGATGAGGAAAAGCTGTAGTTTCCATGCACATCTGTACAGGTTTGATTTATTAAAGAATGTCAAAAGGTCATCATTGTGAAAGATCAACTTAGAGGCTCATAGATAGATAGATAAAGTCATTTATTAATACCAAATTGAAAAATTTAGAAGTGCAGCAGTGCGTGAAAACTGTACAAGTAACAGAGAATAACATTCATAGATTTAAAAAAGGTTCAAGCATTGAATATTTTAATGAAAGGCATAATTTCAACAAAGAATTCTGCACAGAGGAGTTTTTCCAGGAGTAAGATCTAAACACATCACACCAGTTTTACAATATTTACATGTCAACTGTTAATTTATTCAGATTTTCAAAATTTTGATTAATTTATTTTTACTATTTATTTGCTGACTTTTCCTATTATTTATACTTTCTTTGCACAATTTGTAATCCTTGTAATGTTTTTGTAGAGCACTGTTTGGTTCAGGAAATGTGCTATATAAATAAACTTGCCTTGCTTATAAATGTTTGCAACCAGCTTGCACTTTATAATCCATAATACAAAATGAGGAATTGGATTACTATATAACCATTTAAAAGCCATACCCATAGCATAGAAAAAGAACACAAAGAATATAGGATCAGCAGACACATGGACAAGTACTTATCTATAAGGGATTTAATGACTAAACGCAGAGCAGGTTAGACAAACTGACAGAAACAGGTGTAAGAAGAGCAGGGATAAAATGAACTGATATAACAAAGATATAGACTTTTGAAAAAACTGAAAAGGAATCACAATACATAAAAAACAGGACAATCCTAAATAAATTAAACAGGAATGAACACAAAATAAAACTAAACTTTAATATTCAGAGAAAGAACACAAAACCAAGAGACAAAAAACTAAACCCAGATAACCAAAGGCAATGAAATGCCCTCCCAGTCAAATGTTTGGAGACACTTTCCGGTAGATTTGATGGTAAAATAGCAATACATAAATCTCAGAAATGGAAGCAGAATTAATGAAGTGACTACAATGTTAATGAGGACGTGGAAAATGAAAGGTAGTTAGTGGCACATATCACTACATTAGTGCTGGTTTCAAAGAAAATGTTTTATGAATATTCAGAATTGTATTTTAAACCACCAAAATATGAAAAAACTTTTAAAAAAAATAAGTTGTACTTAAAAAAAACTAGCTTTAACTTGTTACCTACTGAATCAGCACAGGATCAATGTGCAGCGATCAGAGGATGAAGGATGAAAATCAGCTCCTCTTAGCTGAGAAAAAGGGCACAGTGTTCCCTCCAGATCACTGAGAGTCTCCGCCTCAAGTGGAAAAGAAGTGTCTCAGAGTCTTGTTCACAAGTGATGGCAAACTGGAGCAAAGGACTGACTGACGGACGGTTGCTGTATAAGCAGTAATGACGGCGTTTCAACCGTTCATTCTTTTGAAAAGGAAGCTGAACCGAAAGATGAGGCTTCCAATTTACTGGTCCACCTTCATCCTAACCCTCACCTCACACTCACTTCTGAGATTTAGGTAGTGACCAAAAGAATAACGGCAAGCAGCTGAAATGAGTTTCCTTCGGATGATGCTGGGATTCAGACTAGGGTAGAGAAGTTAGCACATCCAGGCAGAGCTTGCTGCAAAGCTTCTTCAATGAAAAGAGTTAGCTGAGCTGCTGTGGTTATCTGATGAAGATGTCTCCTGGTAACCTACTTTTGTAGTTTTTTTTGTACACACCAAACTGTGACTAGAGCCTGAATAAGGGCTGTTTGTAGGGATGATATCTTCATATACACCCCAAAGCTCGGTCACATCTTCCCATTGGATTTAATGGAGACGTGAGTCCAAACTTTTGACTGTCACTGCATTTTTATGCTACAAGTTCAAACTTTTAACGGACAGTATGGATGGTTTTGTTCTGAACTGGCACTATATTAATATAGCTGAATTGAATACATCACTTCTGAACTGGGAATGCCTTGGGACACCCCTGGAGTAGCTGGAGAGGAACAGTCTGGAGCGGGAGGTTTGACCCTCCCTTTGGAAGCTGCTGCCTCCATAACATGATCCCGCATAACTAAAGGAACAATGAATTTAAAGGGCATATTAACACCTTTGAGTATTAAACATGGTGACCTCTGCAGACATCTGAATTTAACAAATGTCTGAATTCTGCAGACATCTGTTGCACAAGATGATCCATATAAGACGTGTCTGGTTTTGATCTCAATTCAAGTATTATCTGCATGTATAGCTCCACACCACTGGCAGGCATCGAAAAACTCAGCTCACGAGCACACAAACAAGCTCACGAAAAAAGAAAACATAGCTTACTGGGATTTCATAGAGATAAACAACCTGGTTTGGCCGATTTGTCACTCCCACCTCTCTCTTCTCATTTCCTACCATATCTTTATTGTGTGAAATCCAATAAAAGCAGAAAATTACACTATTAAATGCAACACTGCTTGTTGACAAACATAGGAGAACCAAAGTTTCTACCACACAGAAAGCACCGCTTCACAGTACTTCAGGCCGTCCCAGGGTTTGTTCTAGTCACAAGCTTTTTCTGTCCAATCACTCACAATTTCAATCTGTCCCACCTAATTAGCATGCTTATATCTGGGGCAGCATTGATTCATTGGGTCTGCTGTGTGCACACGACATCAGTACTTTAATGGCTGTTATAGTTCTGCAATTTATCTCCCCCACCTCTCCAACCTCCTGCTCCAGCCAATTGTTTTCTTTGTTCATATTGTATTCATTCAAATGTAGGGAATTGCCTGGCGAGATTGGAACGAGGCCCCTGCCTCCATGTATTTCCAAGTTTAAATTAAGTGTAAAGAATGTGAAGATGTAACGATGTTAGACTCTGCTAGAGGGAAAGGGAGTCTGTACTCAAACAGAATCACCTGGTTTACATGCAAGTCAAAGTAGTATTTAAATAGTCCTGAATGATTAAAATCATTTTACATTATTATTTTTCTTTAGAAATGTTTTTTATTTGCTGAAAACATTTAAAATGTTTTGATTAGATAACACCACAGCTCATCACAGCACCAGCAGAAAAAATGTAAATAAATAAGCCTAATAAAGTTCTAACTGCTTTTACATCTACCATATTCTGCATTTTAAAGTCATATGTGGGAAAGCCTATCAACAATATGTATAAGTCCTTAAAAGAGCCAGAAACTTGTCATAAAGTCTGTACAATTTATGTTATGTTGAATAAGGCCGGGCTTCTCATGTGGAAAAACATGACAACAAAAAAAATAGAGACAAAAAAGAAATAATCAATCATCCTCTTCACTCATTTTCTGTGTCTGTGTAGAGGAATGAGAAAAACATGAAAAACAGCTGAAAATAATGTTATTTATTCCTTATTGATGTGAGGCGTCAGATTCAATAGAAAATTAAATCGCATTACGTTAAAGCTGGCAGCCACTGCAAGTTCAAAGTTGTGCTGTGTTCAGAGTGACTTATACATATTAGAGGGTTGGACCTCATATGTGTCTGTCACAGACATGCAACAGGGCGCTCAATAGACATGAAGCAGACATGATCAGTAGCTCAGGTTAATAGAGAGCAGTACATGTCAGCCATGCAGAGGTTGAAGTGTCAGATGGTATGACATTAAAAGAAAAAAAATATCTTTTGTCTGTTTAAAGATGCAGTTAATGGCTGTAACACTGCAGCCATTGATGTCTAACAGAAAAAAAAATCAATATTGCCTAAATAGCATTAAATGAATCCCTTATGCAGTAAAACAAACAAACAAAAATACAGAAAGAACATATTAATTCATTTTTGGCCACATCTGCAGTCATTAGTCACTTTCCTTTTGCATTCCTGCTCCTTTTTCTTTCCTTTTTCTGCTTAAACATAGCTTTAGGCAGACTGTATCTCACGTTCAAAGTAAATGTATCATCACTGGAGTCTCCAGGACTCTGTTCAGAGAATATACCAGCCATAATATTGATTGATCGAGCTACTTACAAAAAGGTACAGATGCATTTAATGTGTAATCGAACATTTTAATGGCTAGAACAGCACCTTTGTGCTGTACTCTAAGCTCCTGTTGCGATTAAGTGCAACAAGAATGGAATTATAAGGGTGTGAACAAGGTTTAATGAAAATTAGGTCTCTAAATCCTTTCCTTAGAGAGTATCAAACAATGAGGCCGCACAAACGCCCTCGTGCCTCCCATGTCTCATGTCAGTGTGTAAGTCGATGAAATCATATTTTTATAGGCCAACATCACAAATCACAAATTTGCTTCAGAGAGCTCCATAATCTCTCAAGCATACATGCTCCATTATTCCTGACCAAAGATACACCAAGGGCCAGTGCTGCCATATGGAGCACAAGGCCTTTGGATATTAATTTTCTGTTCTGAATTAATTTCTTTAGGAGGTCCTAGCAGGCTGCAGTTTATCCAACCTCAGTGCTTACCGTATGTTTGTAAAGGAATGATAAACAACTCAGCAAACTAAACCACATAAAAGGAAAAATACCTGCACTAATCTTATAGAAACAGAAAAATCACTTAGGATAATGTTTTATTTTCACTTGTTATTTGAAATATTACAAATGTTTTATTTATATTGAAGCTAATGTTTTCCTTGTGAAGCCTTTACTGATTTGAGGACTTAAAACTTTATAACTTCTCTGATGCAGAAAAGCTTTAAGGTGAAGATGAAGACACGTTTCTCCTGGTCCAGATAGCTGAGTAACAATGCAGAGTGTAATGCATTTAGACCAGCACAAGGACCGGCACAGGAAGGGAGACTTTCCAGTTCGATGAACAATCTCTTCAGTGTCCTTTGAAGTCAAACATTAAGTGCGATGTACCGAGAGAATACCTGTACAAACAATGCCTGATGCAAACGCTTCACAAAAAAACTCATCAATAAGTTCAAGTGGTTTCTCCTCTGATGATGTAATGCCAAACAAGCAACAATCAATTTAACTTCTTGTATGATCTGGTTCGCTAATGCAGTCTCAAACACAGTGTGTGTGTGTGTGTGTGTTTGATACCTGCAGTTAGATTTATTGGATTTTTGGATCTCTCCTGCTGTGTACTCTGTGGTGCAAGTGGGCTTGACTCTGTTTCTCTGCAAGAAGCTGGCAGTGTTTTGGACTAACCTTGCAGTGCAGGTATCACTTGGCGGAACTGTTATCATTACTCAATTAGAGAGAATTAGACACTGGCTAACATGACAGTAGCATGCTGTGAAAACTGACTGAATTAGACTGTAAGCTTGGCAAGGTTAATTCTAATAGAACAGCAATGAAATTAGTCACAACAGGCCTGTTTTTATGTGGATGATATACTGTATAAAGCCTTAGGATATTACTAAAACCGCTACCGTCTGTAAGAGAAAAAAAACATTCATGCAAATAAGAAATATGATTAGTGTGATGCCAGAAGAGAGCCTGTTTAAGATTCCTTCAATAACAATCACGCTTTTAACATTGTGGATAAGATTTTGTTTTTAACGCGTTACATATTATAAGCAATATCAGTTATTAATGCCATGATTAGGATTTCTGCTATAAATTTAGAGAACACCACCTACACTGTCAGAACTGTGATCTCACACAGCCCGTATGTTTCACATGTATCATGGGAAGAGCCACTGCTGATTACATAATTGGAGAAATGACTTTGCATGAGCTGTGAGGAATGAAACAAAATGCTAGAACAAGGTTAGCATAAGCTAAGCGAAAGAAATAATAAAATCAGCAATGGGAACTGTGATTGTGCATGAGATCAGATTTTATGAATCTTTGTTCACATCCCATCAACACTAACAAAGAGAAACAGGTCTGCCAGCTCTGTCAACAAGTCATTTTATTGTTTTCTCCATGACCCGAGGCCTGTGCTACGATGCAGGACGCATACCTGGGACATCTCTACATTATCTGGATGAACTTTCCTACGCATTTTTGATCCTATGACAGTATCATGAAGCTATTTTTAAACTCAGTAATTTGAACTAGAGTTATTCCATCTTGATCAGCGCATAAGAGGGGTGGTGTTTGCGGACCAATTGTAAACATGGAGAACCCCTGCAGACCAGACGACCCTACAGAGTGGCAATTAAGGCCAGTTATCCTCATATGCTTCAGTTTTTTAATGTGATAAACGCTGTAGGTTCTGTGTCTGTCCTCTGCAAAGAGGATATGTATTCTGGCTATTCAAACTCAAAAGTTTCCCCTTGTGACGCAGAGTACATACCGGTCTTTATTCTTCAAAAATATGAAGAACTCAAAACACATCATCCAGGCCAAAAGCAACACTGTTGCCACAGCAACAGTCAGAAAGGACTGCTGGCAGAAAATAGCTGATTCTGTTAATGCATAAATTTGTAGGAATAGATTTAGTTAATTCATGAAACAATGTAAATGGACGGCACTCTGATCACTCAAGTCCAGTTTTCACACCCCATGTTGCAGTGCAGAGTGCTTCCTCAATGTCCTTTCTTTCCTTTATATTTTCCATTGAGTTCCTTTGAGGCTCATTATCCTTGTGTGAGCGTGTTTTGTTGTTAGATATTCATTCATGACTGTGACATCATAAGTCGTTGTGCACATAAATTCATGGTTGTGTGCATCTGGTATGTTTGACCATAGTTACTGACCTCATTGATTCAGATGCAACGTCAGTGAAGCTAAACAGACTTAAATTGGTCAATCAAGTTATCGTTTCTTCATCAAAAGGACGGATCTACCCCTGAGAACTCTTTCTTTCCTAAGCGCTTCTCTCAAGACCTGTGCATTGTTAACAGGACATCCAAGAAAGGCAGGCCATCTTACAAGAGAACAGATTGGTCAGGATGTGGTGCTTTCATACCTGAAATCTTATCCAGAACATAACCTACATCAAACATTTTAAACTGAACTGCAGTGAACTCATTTCGTTAATCTTAAGTAGCAACACAGCTCAGGGGATTTTTAAACAGGTTTCTGCACCATCATCACAGAGGTGTGTGTGCATCTATGTTCAGGAGGGCTGTGCTTGTCTGACATGGCAGATCATTTAATATTTACATTGATAATGACATTAACATTTGTTACTTTTGAGTAGAACAAAATTGTCTCATTAGGCTGGTTGCTGTGTTAGCATTTACTATTAAATATGGACACCGTTATGCTTGAGAGAATTACAGAACTATTTCATCTTAGGGTCTGTTCTTTGTACAAGTTACTGTTCTCACAGATGTTTGTACAACTGTACCCAGAAGACATGCTTTAATAAGCATGAAAAGGAGATATCCTTTGCAACCTGGCAGAGACTTTTGGCAATTTTTTTTCTTTTTTGCACAGGCCACCTTCAAAGCATGCTCTGGTCTATCCACTCAAGTCCCATGTGACACTAATAGCTTGTGTTTCAGCATGAAAATACTTGCCTGAGGAGAAAACCTCTTAATTTGATGAAACATTAAAACAAATGGCTTTATATTATGGATTGATTTATATCAGCAGTTATTCTTGCTTTACTGTTGCAGCTGAATAATCCATAAAAAGATGCTGAGAAGGCAGAGAAATGTTTAAAGTTTCATCAGTCGCTTTTTATCCACTCTTTAACCTCTATGAAAGCACATCCCTCCTGATGGGTAAATATGGACTCCAGCTGATGAGCTGGACTTCTCATTGAAAGCTAATGTTCAGTATATTTAATAGTTGTAGGGAGGATCATGGCTGGTGATAGGAAGAAATGACTCTTCCACATCTTTCATGTGTGATGGAATTTTCTGGCATGGTAGAGGTCACTCTCTTTCCTCATTCAATTACAGACAGACATAAATCTAACTGTTTCTCCAGCCATTTTGGGTGACTGCTGACCACTTTATTATGACCTTGTATAAATTTGCACAGGATGTCTCACTGTGCCACTGTGTCCCTTACACTGCATATTTTAAACAATGGCAGGTTTAGCCCCCTGGATGGACTGGCGACCTGTTCAGGGTGTACCCCGCCTCTCGCCCGTAGGCAGCTGGGATTGGCTCCAGCCCCC
>JBAMHV010000004.1:7614903-7648152 GCA_037177535.1 Pseudomugil gertrudae | reverse complement strand
GCAGCTGGGATTGGCTCCAGCCCCCCCGCGACCCCGCTCTGGGATAAAGCGGTTGAAAATGGATGGATGGATGGCAGGTTTAGCCCTTGAAGGTGCCATATGGTGAAATATGCAGTAAAGGAAGAATACACTTTCCAACATAATTTGATCTCTTTAAATGTTAGGTTTGCTTTCAGTGTGGTGCCAGGTATATTATTATTAAAACTCCAAAAACTTGGAATGGGGTGCAATCTCATATTTAATAGTGGGCTACCTGGCCAAAATAATAGCGTTGAAACATGGACCCACATCCTAATTAAAGCAAAGAAATGGACTCTAAGAACAAGCAGAATACGTCTGAGGAGGAGACACGGTGTTTCCTGGCTTTATGGTCACCTGCAGATATTCAAAGTAAATTAAACGGGGCAAATTGGACAAAGTCTGTGTTCAAGCAGCTGCAGCGAGAGACGCCGCTGCAAGAGACGTCTCTGCTACAAATGTCACTTTGACCAGCTGATCAATAAACAATAAAAGCTTAAATAGATTTCAATGGCCGAAAGAGGAAGCTGGGACGCAGTGGCAACGAGTGACCCAAAAGCAACCCGCATTTTTACATCCTATTTCTGATCTTGGTGATCATAACTTCAACACCGTGGTGTATGAGTTTTCACTATGGTATCATCCACCATGGGGACTATTACTTCAACCATGGGCTATAACATAACCAAAACATACACATGTGTAAGACATCAGCATCACTGGATGGGAAAATAGCTCACAGTCTATTCAGTCAATTCAGAGGAATTCAGTAAAACTTCTTAAAGAAATCTGATCAACCAAAAACCATTAGAATCTGAAACATTTGTATATTTACTTGTGATGTGAAATAAAATCTTATTTAATAACCAGTGTGTCTCCCAAAATATCAGGATCCGTCTCTGTAACTCTCAGCTATGTGTAAATCTCTTGGTTCATTGCCCTAAATAGTAAAATGTCAACTGGTATTTTCGAGATTCAGAGTAGTTTTTAAAAGCGCCGAAAAAATGATATTTTAATGCAGAGTTGCATGACAAGGAGCTAAGTGTTTTGGAATAGCCAAATTTGGAGGCTGACACCTAATCAAAGGAAATGTTGTGGAAGCATCTGAAGCAAGTAGTTTATGTAAAGGACATCCCAAAAGTTAAAGCTTTGCTGCGTGGAGCTAATGGTTTGTGGGCAAAACTTAGATGCACTTATTGTTGCGTGTGTGTGTGGTGGGTAGGTGTGCTTTGCATTTTTACAAATATACAGCTTTTAAAATGATTCACAATGCTTGTTGGTTAGGCTTACTGCAATTCACAGACTTGCTGATTGGTTTGTTATCACTCCTATAATCTTTGCTAATGATGCTTGTTTCCAGTGATAATAAACACTACCAGACATGATGGTTACCCATGCATCCAACAATCCATCCATCCTCTACACCTACTTCACCCTGTTCGAGGTCATAAGGGGTCAGAGCCCATCACAGCCGATTTATCAGTCTACCACAGGCCGAAAGCTGAGACAGACAATTTTACAGACAATTGTACACTTGTACACTCATCAGTTTTTCTTTTTTTTAAGTGCATGAAGAAACCTTCAGCAGTGATATAAAACCCCACAGAGGTAAGGGGGGGCATTCTGTACTGACATGTAACAGTGAAACCAAAAGGGTATTAAACTCACTGCAGTAGGAAGATAGCACAACAAATCAACAATAGTCATTCAAGCAACCAGCTAAAACCAACAAAATAATCTATGCCCAACCTGAGATGCAAACACCATAAATATAAGGAGGCCAGAACCCTTATTATAATGGAAAAAGATCCAAATGACCACCACGGGGTCATGAACACAGGTAGTTCCAGCTTTTAAGTGCTTTTCTGTGCTCAACCCTGAGACAAAAACACCTGCCCAACCTGAGCATGCTGTTTTCCAGGCAAAGACGGACTCACCATCAGTATGTCAAGCATTTACCCAATGGACCAAAGTGGTGTTTGGACTGACACAATTTATTTATTGCTATGACTGAAATGACACAGGGCCAGTCCACTCAAATCAGACATCGCCTTCTTTTACTGTGTTCACTGACTAATTCAATCAAAAAGTCAGAACAGAGCTTTGTTTCTGACCCCATTGGTTCTGTTCTTAACTGACCCCACACTGCAATGAGATACTTTAAAGCTAATTTTGGTTATTTGCCAGTGATTTCTTCTGCCAGCATTGAGAGGAAGTATGTAGAAACTGCAACATTGCCTTATTTTTTTAAGATGCTGCAAAATGTCCAAAGATGTTTGAAATGTTTGCCACAGCAGGACCTTCATCAGCTGCTGTGGATGATGACGGCAGAAGCTGTGGGAAGCTGCACTGCTTTCATATCACTGAGGTTCTGTTCTGAGTAAAGAAGCCCATTAAACCCAGTGAATTTGATCCTTATGAGCCAGTTTGGGCTAGCTGTTTACAAAGTTATGATAAAATGTGCCAATATAACAGCTGTTTTATTTCAATGTTAGGGTGTCTCATTACATTTCTTAAATTAGATGATACCAGTGTTTCCTGCAGAAGAACAGCTGGTTAAAAAATTGTGTTCACTGGTTAAAACATTAGATTTTAAATGCAGTTCTTCAACATCTTCCTTAATAAAAATCATCCAATCAAAATTGAAAAGATCATTTTAGTTCACCATTCATCAACATCAACAGTGAATCAGCAGATTTCTGATTTTTACTTCATTTAATTCTTTGTTGATGGCTTAGATAACATTTCTGGATGTGAAGGACATGCACGGTTTGTCCAGAAACAGTTTTAATCTGATCCATCATTGAGTGACTGCTTTCAAGCGAATATGGTTGAACTGTATTGCTGACGAAAGCTGAAATGATCATGAAATTGAATATCTGAAGTGATGAAATCTCAACCTGATGTTTAAAGCTGATGAAAATGGTGAAAGGTTTAACTTAAGTGAGCAGAAGAGGTGAAAAGGGTTAAAAACCTGATTGTTAGTTGAAATCTATATAAAGCTTCACTCATTAGTAGAAGTATTTTATGTTTAAAACAAATTGTTTAGACATGGGTAAAACAGTTGAAAAATTAACTGAATAAATGATTAAATGAGTAAAATTAAGTTGTAGCATAAGTGTTGAAAGCTAAAATTGCTACGTGTTGAGAAAATTGGTTTAAGTTGAACTAAAAAAAAGCAAAGAAAAACATTTTCCCAAATGTTTTGCAAGAACTAATTTTCTTAGTTCTTTTGTCCTTACTTTCTGTTTTCTTTCTCCCATAAATACAAAGCAGGGATTAATATAGATGCTTGTTTTATTAACAATTGCCACTTTTGGAAATAATTAAAAGGTTTTATTCTCACTGATTCTTGATAATTCACTATATGGTTTGAGTGGCTTAGGATGATGCAAAGCTGATATTGACATTTTAGGGTGTGAAACAATTTGTCATATTCATGATGTAGGCTGGTCCCAGTTCACCTTCGGGACGATGTAACTTATTCTCTACCCGGCAACAGATCACCCCATCACCTACAACCAATGAGACGTCAGCATGAGTGTTAAGGGAGCAAAAAACAATCCCAATCAAGGCTAAGTAAATTAGATTAATTAATTTCAGTTTGTGATTGAAGGCTAATTTAGTGTATTATCTACATCTACTGCAAATATACAGTTGGCCTACACTTTATTCTAGTTAGAAAACATCTAACTCTGTTAGTTGTCATTTACACCAATCGTTTGTGAGATGCTCCCAAGATGGACTCAATTGGACTAAAATTACCGTAGTACAAAATCTTAGCCAATTTAACTAAATGACTACAGACTAGTTGCCCCAGCATTTCATGTGATGAAAGCTTTTGTGACTAAAATTGACTAAATTCAATAAATAAGCAAACACCATCCAGGTACTTTACAGTTAGCTTAATTAAAGTTTATTTTGTGCAGAACTTGCTATTATCCGAAAATTATCCCAAAAAAAATCTGTCATTTTACCTGCAAAAGAAATTAAATGTTTTGATAGAATAAAAGAAGCATTTGTGGATAAATAATTCTAAAAAACAGATTCCTACAAGAGACTCTTTCAGTGTTTCATGAGAAGCTCCAGATACTCCAGGCGAATAACTCCACAACCACCTGAGTTCATGACTACCTAACAAACAGATCACAGTTATTGTGATTGAAAGGATGTGTCTAAGATCCACGAGGGACTGGGCGCTCACCATTTATCTTCCCACTGTACACCTCAGACCTTCAGTAAACTCTGAGTCCTCTCATCTGCAGAAATACTCTTATGACTGTGCAGTTGTGAGGTGGATCAGTGATGGACAACAAGCTTGTGCACAGAGAACTGTTGTCAAATGGTCTGAAAAGACGAGATAACATGGACAAGAAATAAGACAACGCAGAAGCATCTATAAGAAAGGATGGAGCAAATGCTACTTTTTAAGGAAGCTGAGGTAATTTAGCCTCTGCACCATAATGCTGAATATTTTTATAAATCTGTTGTGGAAAGTGCGATCAGTTCTGTACTCATCTGTTGGGGCAGCAGCATCAGAACCGAAGACTTTAAAAGGCTGAGCAAACTGATCAAAAAAGTTGTTTCTGTGCTGGGAATAACTGGAGAAGAGAAAAATTCACTAGATAATGGATGATTGTTCACACCTTCAACAATACAGTAAGAAATGTTACTGAGACATACTGATCACACAGAAAGGAAGTCATTCCCACCAGTAGGCATCGTCTGCTGAAACAAAACCTGGCATGTCAAGTAGTTATTGATTATTTCTAAATTTAAAAAAGGAGTACAGCAACTTCAACAATCTACCAAATAGGATGAATAAAGTATTTATAAGATAATTAATTTATTGACTAAGGCTTCAGCTTGTGAGATTTCCCAGACTCCACACAGATGGACTCAAATGGGAACAAAATCTGTTCAACAGAATATACCGGAATCTATAAATAAATAAAAATCAATTAACCTGACAACATGTGGAAACACATTTATTTGACACAGATTTACAAATAAGGAGAAAGCTATGTTTTCTACCATCACTTCAAAAACAAAATATTTATTGTTTTTGACACGAAGCCTGCAGGCCCAGTATGACTGCTGGAAGGAAAGCCACTTACAACCCTTATTCCTTATATACAACTGCCCATCTCTCACCCTCCTTCCCTCCCTCACTGACAAACTGTCCATCATTCTAAAGGTCAGCACAACACTATGGACACGGTCCCCTTCCAAACTCTCCACCCAGCAGCGTACTGTCCATTACACCCAGAGACAGCATTGTAGCCCCTGCCCTCTCCCCTCCCTCTGGCTGTCCATCACTGCCACCCTGGTAAGGAGGTAATTGAGGAGGTTCTGCCAGAGAAGAGCAACATCCAAAGTGCTTAAAACATGTATCAGTGATCAGTCAGCTGGTAGTTTGACAACAGCTGGTCCACATTTCCGAGAACATTGGGGAAGCGTATACGGAGGCCCAGGCTGCATCTGTAAAACAACCATAAACCATACAAAATAGCACCTTTTCAAGCTGACATGTCGAATCAGCTTCTCGGTCGTGTTGCACTAACAGAATGTGTGAATGTGTGTTTTGCTAATTTTTCACATCAGGGCTGAGATATACAGTAACCCTTAACAAATCTCTTTTATTATCTGTAATCTGTGGAGACGCCACAAGGATCATGAATAAACATGAGTTCAACAACATGGATGGGATACATAACCTTGTGATCCATCTCCAAAGTAACAGTCCTTTACTTTAACTGGTCTGTACAGTGAAGTATATAGGTATCACATTCACATTTAGATGTTTGTGCACCGCATGATTTATATCCAGCGCATATGTTCTGAGTAAATGTAGGAGGTAGTGTGACCTTTATGTTGTTGAAAAAAAAAAGGTACGGTGCTCGAGTACACCCCACATCTGACTTATGCTGGAGAATGCATCTTGCAGTTATTACAATGCAGTGGTTAAAGTTCACACATTTAAAAAAATTATCATGCTGAACCATTTTTTATTGCTGTACTTGCTCGTTGAAGTAATTCTGTTTGTTACCACATATTAAAATTATCCAATTAAAATAGTGTAATAATAACAAGACATACTCTTGATAACTCATTAATCAGATTAATGGGTCGACATGTTTGGGCAGAACTTGATATGAAGCTGTAGCAGTAAGATATTCAATTTGAATCATCTGTGTTGGATCAGGAAGACATCTAAAACCTGCATGATAAAGGCCATTGAGGGCCGGGGCTGGATATCTGTGGCCCAGGCTTTAAAATAAAGTTTTTTCCTTCCAGCTCTCGGTGACATGAATTGTCTGGAATTTCCTCACCTTGTGACTTCCTTAGAGAGATTACAATCAGAAACAGGCTTGACCTTTTGAGAACACAGAGAAGTAAACACATGAATAAATAAAGACAAAGCTTGAGTTTTCATTCCACATATCCTAAAAGTTTGTTGCAGTAACCTGTGTCAGAGGTTTCAAAGAAAAATCATCCGTCTTTTCCAAAATATGTATTTTTTTTGCTATAATAACAAGTGTATGCATGAATAAAAGAACATGAGAACACCTCAATGAGCAATAGTATTCAGCTTTTTAATCTGTCCAAGCTTGGTGACTGGCTTGGAATGGGGAAATTGCAATATCAGTTCCCTCTGCAGCAGAAACTTCCCTTTACTACGCTGATGTCCATATGTGCAGATGGCAAAAGGTTCAGTGTCAGAAGGTGTCTGACACCACAGACTGAAGGCCAAACAAACATATTGCAGCAGCTGGTTGTGGGCTGTTCATCAGCATTCTCCCTCTGGGCCTGGGACAGTCCTTTTCCTCTCTATTATCAGAACTGGTTATAAAAAGGGTTGTTAGGTTAGAGCTTTTAATCTTTTCAGTACATCATAACATGTATTAATCCCATGTTTTGCTAGCATTTCTGCTAACATTATTTTGTTCTTTCTGTCTTTTATGCATTTTAATGGAGCAGACTATCATGCCTTGTTTTATTTTGATAGAGGAGATGGATACACAAGTGAATTATTTTTAGTTGAGAAGTCACCACAGCCAGGAATTAATCCCTCCATTAACTGGATTGTGTTACAACAACCCCCAAGCTTTATTACCTAAACAGCGTACTGTGCTGTTGCATGGACGCCTGATCTTTGCCATATTTGATGGTCATTAGTGGTATAATGCAGTTGCACAAAGAAGCTCATTCACCATCAAACACTGAACTGCAGAATTACTTAAATGGATGATGCAGTCTACCTTGTCAATGCTTCTGATTTAATCCAAGAGATCAAGGTCATTTTCAACAATTAGTTGAACCAGTTTTTGTCTTTTAAACAGCAGTCTGGGTCTCTGATGCCTTCGGGGACTGGATAGAGCTGCTCTGTAAAAGAAATGCATTGTGTCCTTTTTTTAAAATGACCCAATTCACCAGATTCACTCACCATGAAAACAGGTTGCTGCTGGGTATCAGTGAAAAAGCAAGGATCCTAAAAAGCAGACAAGAGCTCTAAAGCTGGATGTTTAGTGGTGCATTATCTGCATAAGATCGGTTACAGCATTACTGCTGTAGGCTCCATGTAGGTCTGGTTTGGAGGTTTGGTGTGCACCCCTGCTATCTAGCATATTATATAGAAGTACTCCCTTGTAACTGGTGATGTTGTGATTATGTGATTTAGGATTTCTAGAACTTCTTGCTGAATTTATGTGACAAATGTTAAATTTTAAAAACAACATGCAATGGACCAAGTAAATGACAGATTAAAAAATGCATACAATGCTGTACCATGTCACCAGTGTTGTTCTAAAACAGGAAATATGCATCATAACTAGATATTTTTGGTATATCGATAATGCCATTAAAATTAAAAACCTGTATCAGTTTGAACTTTTTATGTTATGACAACTTTACAGAACATTTCTGTAGTTATCCAGAAAGGTTTGTTTATTTGCTTGGCACAACTTGCAATCAATCTTATAGCCGTGACATCATTAAATCACTTTGAAGCTTAGTCTACATGTTTTGGAATCGAATGTTACGTCTTATTTACTTGAGTTTTTTCCCTTGGGGGGGGGGGTCAACTTATATAGGTGTTGGTTGCTATTGGAATAGTAAATTAAGAACAAAAATAAAAAATCAGTATATCAGATATCAGTAAAAAAAAATGCCAGTATTGAACATCCCTAGTGATAACCCTATGCTTGAGTGCAGGAGGACACTTCAGCTTCAGCTACACATGCTGTACGCAGATGCCATGAGAGTATAAATCCAGCTCAACACTTCACATCAATTGTCTCCACACTGATCTGTATTCACCTTTGGAGTAGTCCAACTTTTCCATTGTGGGCTTTCTTTCCTTGGTGATCCCTTAGTTGTTAAGTTTCTGTCATCAAACTCTTTCTTTCTTTTATGCCCAACTTTTCTGTCTTGTCTCATACAATGCTGCAGGTTTAAAAGAGATTGATAAGGACTTCAATGCTTAACACAGGCTTAGATACCTGTGAAAGGACCATTTGTGAAAGAAATAAATGCTCATCAAAGAGACGCTGTTGGAAACTCAATTGAGTTCAGACACCGCTTATTTATAGAAGACTAAAAAACAAAAGGAGCTACCACAATATAAGCAATGAGAAAAAAGCAAGGAACAGAAATTGAGAACCAAAAGTAGGTGAATAAAATTGACACCTTAAATAAACTTACTACGGTAGTTGTTTTTGACTAAACTAAGATGCAACCTTCAGCTGAACTCATAGTGAAAAGGGACATTTTTCACATTGATTTCTATGCCAGCAGAGCCAATGGGCAGGAAGAGAAAAAGCCCGAGGTGTGAGTGGGCGACCGAGTGATGTCTTCGTGAGGACAACTTTAATTACCAGAACCACAAAAGTCATCTTCACGGTGGTACGGGTGGAAATTTGTTCTCGTGCAGATCTTTGAATCCAAATTTATCTCGAGTAACTGGTGAGAAGCAAAATGTTTGTTGTCCTTTTCTCCCCTGTAATCAGTTAGTGGGGAAGGAAATGTCAGCCTGAAGATAGAAACTGAGTGAAACAGGTTAACAGTTTTATCTGATGCTGGGCAAAGAAACGAGGGGTAAATGATCTCAGATGTCAGTGAGACACTCATTCTGGGAAACATTCACACTTGTTTCTTATGTTTTGTAGCAAATGTTTAACTTAAAATGATGAGAGGAAGAACTTTCACCTTTTATTGGTGCAACACAATAATTATCATTACACTGTTTGAGCACCGTAAGTCATCAAATCAGAGACCCAATAATATTTTTTGGGTTAAATGACATGTGTCTCCCACATAAATGGTAAAAATAATCATAAAGAAAAAAATTAACATAGCAGAACTAAGGCCAATTATCCTGAGCCACGGTGCAGAATAGGAGTTGACCTGTAACAATGAGCCAATACAGTTTTTCAAGTACCAGCAAATTTTATCTAATGATCTTGGATTGCTAATGAATATGTCAGAGCCACAACATTAATAACAGGCTATTATAATACTTAATTACTAGTACCTTATTAAAAAAATAATGTTAGGAATGACAGGAAGAAAGACAGGGAACGTGGAGGTTCAAGTTGAGGGATTTATTAGAGAAGGGTGAATATAAAGATACTGTATGCAGGGATTCTATTCTCTGAGCAAACCACAACTAGTCAAACCTCTCTGTCTATATTATACGCTACACAGCTTCCAAACAAGGTCATCATAGTTAGTGTTATAATCATTAAATAAAAGGGATTTAAAAACAAAATACAACAAACCATAAGTGTGCTTTGGTTAAAAAAAAAGAAGAATAAAGAAACAAACACCATATGGATTATTTCCCCCTCATGGGAAACAGGTGAACTACTCAGATGCTGTTTTTTAATATCTCAAACATAAGTTATTCCTAGCACTAGAGGTTAACAGGTTGAACATAAAAAAGAAGGGTCATACCAACATTGATATCTTCCTTCTAACATGACTTCTCTACTCATTCAGGGTTTCCTTTCATACAGTTTTAGTGTTCACAAGCAGCCAGTCAGTATCACAATAATCATATAGCTAGAATATCAACGGCCACATTTTTTTTCTTTCTTTTTTTAAATGCCACTCTTCCTCTTCTGATATGTTGTAACGCCCACGTTTTCAGAAGTACTTGTCACATTTTGGCTCTCACATATTAAGCTACAATAAGATCAATAAATACTGTTGTATGTATGTATGTACGTGTGTGTGCATGTGTGTGTGTGAGTGTGTGTCAGCCGTCTGTGACCTATGAAGACCACAGTGTTCACTGGAGCCACAGTAAGGCAGTCTAATGTGTACTGCAGTCCTCCTGAGCTTCACCAAGCACACACAGAGCAAACAGAAGTGGGTTAACACAATGTAAAACGGGACTTTTTAACCAACTTGTCATCATGTTTTGTTTTTTCCTCTAATTTTTTTTTCTTGTTTTAACTCCTAGAAGGAGTCCATAGCCTTGAATTCGCTGAGGGCCTGGACTGGGGAGATGTGTTTCTTCTGGGAGCCTCGTCGTACGCGTGTCTGGCATTCCTCAGGCTTCTCCCTTTTTACCAGAGGCTTCTTCTCTGGGGCCTTCATGCGCCAAGACACCACGGGCGAGTTAACCGCAGCTGTACCGTACACCTTTTGGTACTTGGTGGAAGCTACGTATGATGCCTTTACCGTCAGCACCACTGCATTCATTAGATTCTTGGCTGCTTGGATCAGAGAGGTGGCGCTGTCCAACTGCAAGAATACAAAGACAATTGGAAGCGAAATGTCAAAAGGAGAAAAAGAGCAATTATTTTCTTGGCCTCAGGAAGCACATTAGGACATATTAGCTACATGAAGCACCTATGAGGTCTGTGCTGCAACTACCAATTAAGTGGGAAAAAAACACAGCCCTCACTATATGACATCTTATTTTAGCAGTTCTTAATGAGCAGAGGCAGGGGTCAGGTGTACCTCTGTCTCCATCTGTTTTGTTTGGCTGACATTTAAGGGTCGGTGGCCAGAGGGGCCTCCTCCTACATCACACTGAGACGAGTCAACTGTTTCGATTTAATGAGTGCGAATTCCAGCTGGCCACCATGAAAAGGTTAAAATCTCAGCAGGGCTTATGCATCTCATGTTAAGGAAACTATGAAAGTGGTATGAAATGATGAAAAACTACCTAAGATTCAAGAAAATCCAACATCATGTTGTAAAAGCAGGGTTTGAATTAATAAAGACATTTAAAAAGGACTCTAATGACACATTTATTCTGTTGATGATTAAACTTTAATTGAACTAAGTCACCATCTAGTTGAAAACAAAACTGTAATGGGCTGACTGTGAATTGAACGTTTTCTTTGGCAGGATGCCTGTAGATATATTATGCACACCTTAAATTGTCTTCTGAAAAGATCATAATATGCATAGACACACTTAGCCACACACTATTATTCCAATTGCAGATTCAACCTAGAGTTAAACTTACTAAGGCTTTTTAACTTGCTCTAAATGGTCATTAATGACTGGAAATTTTCTGTCACTGGATAAAAAGTACAGTAAAACTGGAGCTGAGGGGTATAAGTACATATTCGAACATTTAAATACAACTTGTAACCACATTAGCTACAGACAGACACTGGCACACTCATGTCTCTAGTGAAATAACACCCACCAGATGGGGAACATTATTGCTCACAATCTAATCATACATTTAGTTACACTAATAAATATTTTCAAAGTTTGTATTTTTAAGTTCACTTCCATCAATATGTTATTGATGTATTAGTTTGGTTGCCCTGAAAAATTATGTTACCAAAGAAGTTTGATATTCATCCATTTTCTCTCGCTTATCCAGAGTAGGGTTCGGGGGGCAGCAGCCTAGGGAGGGAAGCCCAGATTTCCCTCTCCCCAGCCACATTTACCAGCTCATCGGGGGAATCCCGAGGCGTTTCTTGGCCAGTCAAGAGACATAATTTCCTCAGCGTGTCCCAGGTCTCCCCCGGGGTCTCCCTCGCAGAGACATGCTCAGAACACCTCACCAGAGAGGCAGCCAGTAGGCATCCTAACCGGATGCCGGAGCCACTTCATCTGGCTCCTCTCGATGTGGAGAAGCAGCAGGTGTACTTTGAGACCATCCCTGATGGCCAAGCTTCTCACTCCATCTCTAAGGGAGACAACAGCCACCCTGCGGAGGAAAGGTAGCCAATGTCTCTTCTCTCTAAATATCTTTTTATTTGTTTGTTTCAAAGAAGCAAGAGATTAAAAAAATGCAACCAAATTTAATGTACAATCAAAGATTATTTTCATCAAATCAATCAGATCGGGGGCCCATTTCTCCTAGTCACACCCATGCAGGTCTCACTGTCACCACTCATGTGAGCAGTGAGGTCCCCAGGAGGACACGGGAGTCATGGGAGAAGCGCTCTCCAACACAGGACCTGTCCCCCCACCCAAAGCCAGGGGAAGGTTACCCTTTTGTCCACTGGGGTGAACCCCAATGTACAAGCACCCAGCTGCTGGGCAATTAGTATGCCCACACCCGGTCGGCAATGTCCAGATGGAAGAAAGTCCAACCCTTTTTGAGGATACTGGTTCCAGAGCCAAAGCTGTGCATTGAGGTGAGTCCAACAATATCTAGCTGCTCAATCTCACGCACCAGCACAGGCTTCTTTTTGTGCCAGAGAGGTGACATTCCACATCCCCAAAGCCAGTTTCTGTAGCCAAGAGTCAGACCGCCAGGGCTCCCGCCCCTGACCACTGCCCGGCTCACACTGCACCCGAGCCCAACCCCCACCCACGGCAGGTGGTGAAACCAAACGAGACGGAGGGTCCATGTACCTCCTTTGGGTTGAACCCAACCAGACCCCATGGGCAGAGGCCCGGCCACCAGGTGCTCACCCTTGTGCCCTTCCCCAGGCCTAGCTCCAAACGGGGGGTCCCAGTGACATGTATTTGAACAAGGGAGCCTTTTCTTCACAGATCTTCTTCATTGGGGTCCTTGAGCTGCCCTCAGTTTGAAGTTTGATAAAAATGTTTAATTTGATTTAAATTTAAAATGAAATATGTGAGTTTTAGGTTAAGAGGTAATAAGTTCATAAGGCATGGGACACAATTGGAGAAAAGCCTTTGGTTCACAATTCTGGTGTCATTACATTGTAATCTAATTACACCAGCCTTAATCTGCAGGACCCATCATCCCATCTTCTGAGCTCCATTCTAACCTCGGACTAAAAGGCTTGTCCAAGTGCATTGCAGAGCATATAAATGGCCTTAAAAGGATTAATTTCACTGTCTCAGAGCTTAAGACCCATCTAGAGCAGAGATGATGGTGAACAGACTTACCCCAGACACAATGAGCTCTCCACCCAAGTTCTGCACCTCAGCCTTCACCTTGCTGCAGATGTTCAGCTGATGACAGTATAAAGCAATTCTCTGCAGGTAGGCTAGCAGATCTTGCTTGCAGGCTGAGTCAGGACACTAAATGGAAAAGCAGAATAATAAACATATAAGTGTACACATGACTGGTTTAAACTGAACTGCAAAATGACACGAATCAGTCTTTAAGGCCATTACACTGAAAGACCGGTATATTTATGCATCAGCCATTAATGTATAAAAATATTCAAACCCAGCTGTACAAATCAGGGAAATCCAGCACAAATTGTATATTTAATAACTGATAATAAAAAACATATTTATATTTGGGAAGGTTTGTATTCAATATCATTCTGCATGACTACCGCGAGGCAGAATCCAGAAACATCTACTGTATACATACACACTGTGAGGTATTTGGCATGAAGTGGTTAACTTGTCATAGACATGGTGGGAAATGCTCGAAACATTTCTCGTTATGGTTCCACTTAAAACATTAAAACGGTCGTTGGCTTTATTTCACACACCGGTGACAGAAATCTATGCCTGCCAAATAAAATGCATTAGTGTGGTTTTAAAGAGCATCATTTCCCAAGCAGATTTTAGATGCAACTTCACTTCCAAACTGGATTGTTTGTACGACTCATAGTCTCTGATGTCAAAGCTGTTTAAGGCAGAATAAACAGCAACAACAATCCCAACAAAAGCAGTAGGGTTCCAGCATTTTGGGTTGCTAATTACTGAATGTCTTTCCACCGTGCATGCAAGCTCAACAGTTTTTTTTCAACATTGGTTTGTTGGCATGCGTTTCAAAGAGAAGTTCAATTACACTGCAGGGTGTCAGGCTCATTTCTTACACACAAAAACATCTTTGCCTGCACAAGATGAGCAGATCAATCAACAGAGAATGGACTTTCAAACACATAGTGACCTGATTCCATAGCAGATAATCTTTGTTTTATTCCCTTCATTTCTTCTATTTTTGGAGCCAGCAAGAACAGACCTGGTCCTGCTGGACCTGCTACTTTAGCTGCAAAGAGACCATTCGTACAGAGCAGCAAATGGACCAACATGGAATATGTGGACAGCCTCCTCAGGTGTCCTACTATCACAGTTTGCCCCTATTATTCCTTCTGGAAGCCTTCCAGAAGCCAGCAACGGCCCACTAAGCTCCCAGTGGGTTGTGAGTACTACATCAATTGCCTAAATACTGTGAGCATCATTTTTTAGAAACACCTTTCTTGTAGTCATTAATATTAAATGGTCCTAACTAGGACATTCAGCAGTTCTGTGTGGGGAAATGCACAACTCATTTCCTTGTCTTGTTGGCTTTTGTAAAAGGGGGGATGGCTCTAGTTAAAAATCCTGCTGTGATTATAATATACTGCCCCTGAGCCACCCATATTCTCTCTTCAGTTAAACAAAAAGGCAAACCATTTTACTGACTGGCCACAAAGCCTGTCACTGATGATCAGGACTAGCTAGTGACATCATGGCCTTTTCTATATTGGAAAATCCATGCTCCTTTTACTCTGAAACATAATGATAAAGAGTAGTCCAAGATATTGTTTACAACAATAGTTACAAGCAGCAACAGAGCAAGGCTCTGAACAACACAGTAAATAAGACTATAGTTGCCACTGGCACCACATTAAGTGACACTGAGTACAGACTGAGGTGGAGCTGCTAGCTCATAGAGCAGCCAGTGAGGCAGGAGGGAGATTCTCGCTGGGCATTATCACTGCATCGTCACTCCTGGCTAGCATCACCGCTAACAGCACTTCATAGTGCTGACACAAACATACACACATGCATGCCACAGCCCCAGGCAAGTTTGATGCAGACGTGACACAATTGTTCCCTGTTGTACAGCTGACTAGTAGGCCGATTCCACAACTGATTCCCTGTTGATGTAAATAAACTTTACGGCTCATTACTTTGCCAGCTTCATTGAAACTCTCTCCATCTCCCTCTTATCTGTCATTGTGAAACAGGAGTTATTACAGACTAGTAGGAAAGCACTTTGTGCCTCACTACCAGTGGCGGGCATTCAGGGCAGTCCCTACGCAAGGCAGAAATGATTAAATAGAATTATTCCGTTTTTATATACATTTTTAACTTTCTTTTTTAATTATTTTTTAAATAATCTTTCAAATAATAATTTCCTATAGCCCACAGTACTTATCAGTTTGAAAGTGATGGCATTTAGTGCTCCTTGTAGCTCAATAAAATGCTTTAACACCTCCTCCTGGTCAGGCAGAGAAGCAACATAGGTGTTCCCAATTACGTTTAAGGCCACTCCCTCTATTGAAGGCACAGCACTGCTCTGGCTTTTCCTCTCATATCACCCCAAAGATATCTGTTCACGCATGCACAGTCAGTTTTTCCATTTTAAAATACTTTACATAAGAAAATGTACATAAAAAGATCGCTATGCTGCCTTTGTCTGTATTGTGCAATGCCAATAGTCCAAGTACGTTCACAGAGCATTAGTGAATTGATGTTTTGTTTTCAAACGTTTGCATCTTTTTATCTTTTGAGAAAAAATTAGTGATTTATATTACTGGTTGTCATGACATATAAAGTTGGGAGAGCCTTGGGACGACTATTGAATAGTTTAGCTAGCTTTGCAAGTTTTTAAATAGTGTCTTTAAAACTTGATTATATCAGATTAAGCAGCCACCTGTCTGCACATACAAATTATCGCTGTAGCTATTTGTGACTGTGTGCCTACCTGATCGACACACGCCTGCTTATTACCCTGACTTTGTCTAATCTTTCCAAAACACCTCACAGTGAGGATGCTAGCTTCAGTATGGAGGAGTATGGATAAGATGCTCCCTCGTCTTTTTTGCATCATGTTGGCAGAACATTTAGTAAAATGTGGATGATTGAAAATGAAGGTATTTAAGGAGTGTTCATCATGCTGACACAGATCATTTTCCTCCAAATATATTCAGTTTGTAAACACGAGTTATTAGGAAATAAAACCCGTTTTCCTTTCAAGCTTGTTCCCTTTTGTCACTTATCTTTGATATTGTGTGATACAAATACATTAAAACATATTTGACAGAAAGACTTTCAAATGGAGTGCATTACACCCAACCATATAGATAATTATATTGGAAATGCATCATATGTCTGTAACTGGAAGAAAGCTGGCATTCCTTGCTTTTTCTCATCCAGCCTCTGGCATCTCCAACAAAGACAAGACACGACTGTAAATTAGTACCTGCTGAAACCTCCTGTTACATTTACCCGATTAGCTTTTGTTTCCCTCACAGAATGTTATATTCCATCAAATTACTTCAATGTGCTCTGCAGAAAGTCAGATTTAAAAACATTCATGTATTGAAAGATTTTCAGTGAGCAAACATTTTGCTGAAGTTAGTCAGCCCTGACTCCAGCACAGCCAGTACCTGATGACCGGGAGTTTCTGTTTTAAATAAGGAGTCTTTTAATTACACATCAGTCATGCTTGGTTTCACTTCACTTCACACTTAACTTTCCTTTATTTTTGTGCCCAAAGTGACAAAGACATCTGATGTGACAACTAAAGACAGACCTGGAAGTCTGGGTGCTTAGCTTAAACCTTGTATGCGTTTCAGCATTTATAAATAGTAGCTTGACAGCTACTGGAGTCCTTAATGCTGCTCAAAGTTCAAACTGAAAAATGACGTGTAAAATATAAATGAAAATTTTAATTGAGAATGAAGGGGTAAGGCTGGTCATGCTCATGGTGTTACATGAGCGATTAAGATTACAATTGCATTGTCACTGTAAGTTACAGAAGTAATTTAGATCATTTGGTAACAAAAATACTGAGATACAAATAAGTGAATCTCAGAACTGTGCAAAATCAGAATGGCAGTTTTAACATCCATTTGGTGAGCTTTATTTTTATCTTTATTACTCAGAGATTGTTTATCTCAGACATTTTGTCTCAGGTCCTGTAAACCAGAGACCCCAACACAGGATTAGAGACAAGATGACAGCAACATGCACTGCTGAATGGGAGTTGTTTCTATATAAAGGAAACAGGAAAGATTATGTCAGATACCTATATCTATCATTAAAACTGTTTTATAATAGAAATACAGTGCGATGTAAATTTAGATTAAATGTAATAATCTAAGCCAGAGATTCAAAGAATGTTGAATTACATTTCATTTTACATGTCAAATAGAAATAAGAAGAAGGGCTGGATTCCATGACTACAGATGATTTTAGGGTTGGAAAACACAGCAGTTCACATATTTGGGAAAACAAATAGTATATTATTTGATCTAATCACAATCCTAAATTAATAAAAAGTATATAATAGCATACCCATGTTGTACAAAAAGAAGTCTGGAAATAAATGCAGACAATTTTCCTGTATTTTTCTAAAAATAACTAAAACCCATGATGGGCTTAATCCTGTGCAGCACAGAGGAAATATGAAGGAAAATACTGCAAAGACATGACAGATGTTTGCTGAAAATCACGTTTGCTGCTTGTGGAAAAAAAAGAAGAAAAAATGCCATTATGAGGAAATGGTACAACATAGTCAGAAGATGGATTGATAAAAACTGTCAAAGAAAGACATGATATGAAACTTTTAACTTATAAAATGAGAATCCATCCAAAGAGAAAAATCCATCATCTATCCATCCACCCATTTCCCCAATCAAGAGGATGATTTGTACATATCAATGATGGAACTAGGAAATGAAAAGCAACCTTATCCTGTTCCTTCAATACAGCGTGTTACTTTTTATGTCAAATGGTCGAAAAAACACAGTAAAAAAAGTGTTGTATAAAAATAGAGAATTACAGCAATTACAGCATTCACTTTGATTAGTTTTACTGAAAAATAACGAGAAATAACAGATGCTAGAGCTCATTCACCTTTTGCAGGAAGTCACGACTTTACAAAGACAAAAATGTCAACAGGCCAAGATAAATGTTTTACTTATGAAAACCAGTTTTTCAATTTGGACATTTGGCCTGCAGAAGCAGAAAGATGGATGCACTGAAGGTAACTAAATGAGAACTTCTCTTGAAACATTTTCTGACTTCTTCATTTATCTGAACTCATTTAGTCATTTTCAGGCTTACACAGTGATTTGAAAGGATTTGACTGAAGTATAAAAAAAATCAAGGTTAAAAAAAACAGAGAAAAGAAAAGATGAAAAAAAACACAAGTTTGACATTACAGAGAAACAGTTCCAGGAGTACCAGCTATCTTGACGTAATAAAATGAATGAATTGCATATTTAGCAGGGGTTTCAGAGTTAATGCTGCAGATGAAGCAGCATGTGGGAAGGAAAGGGGGAGAAAAAGAAAAAAAAAAGGATTGCTGGAGTGAAATGGGGTGAGGATCCCTAAGGGCATTTTATATGTCAAGTACTGTGCTTAAATGAGTATGAAAGAGCTTGTCGTCCTCCCATCCTTCCATGCTGAATTGCCTTCTGCTTCACATGTGTTCATCAATAGGGCTGATGAGGACTCATGGTGACAAGGTTTGCTACTTAAGGGACTTGTGTGAGAGCAGTGGAGCGACCTGTCTTCTTATTGTCAAGACGTAGTGCCGTCGACAAGCACAGATTGCCTGACAATGAGCGTAAATGTGAAATACTTGTCTTCTTAATACACAACAAAGACAAATGATCAAAGTTTTGCTAGTTGTGGAGGATTTCCATTAAGTGGTTTGAGTTTTTTTTTTTACTTTAGACAAACTGGGATGACAAACACATGAACCAAATATTATAATAGGAAATAAAAAAGTTCTTAACTCTTCCCTTCATGTCTCCAACAATAAGTACAGCCGTAGGCCGTAAACACGCAGTAAACACTGGTCTGGGAGACTTTAACATTTCTTTAAAGTGAGAATTAAAAATGACACGCCACCTGCTGTGTTCATTACAGCAAACTGTTCAGGCTCTTCAAGTGATTTAGCTTGTGACATGTTCACTCCCACTCAAGTCCTCTTAAACACCGACTGTCACTTGGCAGTCCACAAAACAAGACAAGTTTACACATGCAGGCAAATTAAGATCTGGCTCTGAATGACAAACATGACCGCAAATGGAGACAAATGTTCCTACACATGGGAATATGCAGGAGTGTTTACATACATGAGTCATGTAGAAAATAAATAAGTCTCGCTTCTCATCCCTCTGTTTCGGCACATTACTAAACAGACAGTGCTGCAGAGATGCATTCATAGCTTGCAACTTCGTTCTGTAGTGCAATATGCTGCGCAAAGCAGAGTGACACTAGAAGAATTTTACCAGCGCTGACCAAAGATGCCTTCTGTCCCGCTGACAGCTTTGCAAACTCCATAGCCACAGAAACGAAGAGGCATTCTGCTCTGTGGTAACAGCAGAAGGCTTGCTGATATATTCTTGTGTAGTCACATATTGTCACAACACGCATGGAAAACAGGAAAAACTAAAAGAGTTTGTGTCTTTGTACTGGCACTCTAAAGTCAGAAGCTGTAGTTTGTTTTGAGCAGCAATAGTAATCAACACCAACTATATACATGTGAAACGCAACAAACAGCTGATGGAACATGTTTAGAGCCACATAGGTGATATATTCCAGGTCTATACTTTCATTTAAGTCATTATTCAAACATTTTCCAATGTTCTGGAGGAAATAAGGAAAACTGTAGGTAGGTACTACTACAGTACATACAGTCCTCTTTGAAATAAAACACTCAGTTTCATCTCCTGAACCTCCACCATTTAACACAATTTACCAATCACAACTGCTGATGGTATATATATATATATATATATATATATATATACTTTGCTATAATCTATTTAGGGTTCTCCTCTTTACTTTTTTGAAAGTTTGTAGAAAGAAACTCCAGGCTTTTTTTTAATTTATTTTTTTAGCCCAATCTGCTGTTTTAAATAAGCATGCAGGCCTCATGTTGGCAGCAGGATTACAGGAAAAGATTTGTCTATTGAAATACTCAAAAGTAAAGTGATATAAAATTCCGTCAGCTTAGCAGCACTGGACAGAATCTCACTGTGTGCCAATGAAACCAACACAAATGATTCAGAGGCCGTGGAAAGCTAACAGCAGCTGCAATTAGAAAGACAACAGGCAGTCTCAATAAATCATAGCACTTAGAGCTTAAGTTTATGCTTACTTCTTAAAAGTGAGAGGTGAGATGAAAAAGAACATCATGCATTACCTGGTTTGAGTGTTTTTAACTACCTCCTACTTAATTATGTGTACCTACACACACACCTACACAGAATAAACACTCATTTCCTTTCACTCCCCATCTTCCCTTGGCAAAAACCTGATTGATTAGATATTGAAAATAGTCTGTCAGCGCGTTTTAGAGAGGTACTCATCTGATAATGAATGCATCACCTCAGTTGGAAGCTAATTATATTAGAGACACAACTTGGTTCTGCTGTCTTGCTCTCTCATTGTTGGCCCCACTGGGAGACAAAGTTGTGCAGCAACACTGCAGCTTTGCTCATCAATGCTCACTGTAAAGATTTCCACTGGCCATGAACGCTCACTCCAACTTTGCTCAGGGGCACTTTGACACCGAAAACAGAAAATTATGAAGACAAAAAAAGCAAACACAGTGACAGATGGAAATTGCAGGCAAGTTGCAAAGCTACCTGATCTGCAACAGCACGAGCTAATTTGTCCATCCTGGAACCAGCCTCTGCAATCTTCTTAGCAGCGTTGATCACATCTGACGAGTTCTTCAGGGGGCCTTTGCCTCTGTTAAAATTCAAGGAGTGAGAGAAAAAAAAAAGGTCTGTGGGAGTTGTGCAGAGGCTGTGGGCATACAGAGCTTCCCTTTTAATACCGAGCTCACCTCTGTGTCACACAAATCTGTGTATAGTTGCTAATTTGCTGCTTCTGGCAGCCTGGATGTGAGGCATTAAAATCAAGCAGCGATGCAACATTTCCCAGGTAATGGATGAAACAAATAAAGTCTACCTCTGTCTCCCTAATGATGCATCTTAGAGATGTGCTTTGAACAAGTAAAGTTAGTGGAAACAAAGGATTCATGTTTAAAAAGCACAATAGGAGAGGTTTTTTGAGCAGACTCATTAAAAATCAAAGAGGAAAAGATAGCAGCACAGAGCCTCTCTGAATACCACATGACAGTATTTCATTGTGTGGCACTTTTACCTTGTGAAATCCGTCATCTCCATCATGATCATACACATCTGCTTGGCAAGCACGATGATGTCGTTGCCGTTGTCGTCCCACTTCGCAACTTCTGCATCCAGCTTACACTTCTCCTGTCTGAAGCTCTCCACTTGCTCAGCAATTTTAGCCTTCTCCTCCTGAGGAAGCTGTGCCATTATGGCCTACAGACAACACAGGAAACAAAGGCATTAGAGACGCAGGAGACTTCAAAAGGGTTAAGCTTAGAAAAATAAATGGAAACGATGGCTCAGACTGAGGGATATGCCGTAGGAAAGGAATTAAGGTATAGGAGGGCGATAAAGCTGCAGAGCAGATAGGAAAATGAGGAAAGGGGTAAAGGGATTAGTTAAGGAGAAACAGAATAAAAAGTGAGCTGAAGCACCATTTTCTTTTCTATCCTGTATACCTTTTGATCTGCTCTGCAGAACCATAAACTTCAGCATTAAGTTTGCAGTCTGACTATTCCTGCCCTTTTGAAATGCTTCTAAAAAGAAAAAAAAAAGTTCTAAACTTTGCATTTAATGACCGGACCTTTTCAAACCCCTTGACATCTCATACCCGTAAAAAGCAAATCCATTTTTCTCGTTTTTTTCCTCCCATCCATGAGAATACATTCGCTCTCTCAGCAGCCTTCGGGGGCAGGTCTAAAATGGCATAAATCTTGTGGCAAGGTCATAGGCGCAGTTAGGACCCAGTATTATTTGGGAGATAAATGTATAATTACCTTGCTTCTTAGAGCAGAGAATGAATAATGCATTTGTTCAACATTATGTCGGTGAGGTGAGGTGGAAGGACGAGTAACCTGGTTTCTGCTAGGTCGATTCTATTGACTTGAGAGGCAGATAGAGAAAATGAGTACAGTAAAAAAAAAGTCACTTTTATTTTGGTTTTCTTTCTACATAAATTATTGATTGTCCTCCAAGAACTGCTAGTCTCATAATGAAATGATCAGCCCAGTCTCCTTTCACACTCTTCCTTCATCCCTGTGGTGGGCAGGGTGGTCTCTGAGAGATGTGACACACTGCCAGAATCCCCTTGCTGATGTGTCAAGAGTAAAATGAAAACAAAAACCACCAATGACTGGTCCTCTTGGATTTCTTTGGAAGAAAATACGTATGAAGGGGAAAGAGCGGGCACTCAGTGGTAAAGAGAAAATTGAGATTACAAACAGAAACTTTCTCATCAGTGGCCAACAGATCCATGAGTCCATGAGTTTTAGCTTTCTGATCGTTGTCTGAGCAGAGCAATGCAGAGCTTTGATGACGGCTAGCTTGGAAAAGGTGGGGGGGGGGTTAGATGAGTGGCATAAACAAACTCGCAAAACGAGCCCCCCTCAAACCCAGCTACATTTCCACTGCTGCTGGTGCCAACACACACAAACAGCAGCATGCAGGCAAATCCCATTAAACAGTATGTGGGGTAAAAACACTGCTCACATTTAAAACAAATACTATGTTAATATGTTTTTAGACTGCACAATGAGGAGTGGGCCATTCAAAACATACAAATGATTGGAGGAGAGCAAATTTAAATGCACAATGTTTGCATTAACCCGGAGCTCCCTGATGATTGTGACCTCGTTCATTTCATCTCCAGTATCAGAGCAGTTTGGCCCCTTCATCCTTTGGTGTGTCCAATTCTCAGAATAATATGGTGATTTGCCGACTCATCCTCAGTAAATCCAGATCTATCAGGAACACCTCCTTATTCAGTATTTTGTAAGCTCAATCTCACCAGCAGCCCGAACATTTGGACAGTAGAAAACTCCAGCTAGGCAAAGCTGCAGGATGAAAAACAGCCTACAGATGCAGTGGACAAATATCTACTTGTCTTGTCTTTTCTCTCGACCCAGAGGTCAACCAATCGGCATTTTATCTAAACATATTGTTGTATCCAGGGGCTGCATGCTCTTAGCTTTTAATACAAATCTGTCTTGTGTTGCTTGAATACCTTAAATCCTTCACTCTGCATGAGGTGGGAGCTGAACAAAGAGATCTATCCATCTAAACAGAGACAAGCCTTTAGCTTTCATCCAGTGGAGAGAAAATATGTGTCATAGGTGTCCACTCATTCTTGGCATATACATATTGTTTTCTAGTGGCAAATGACATGGTCAAAGTTAGAATGTCACATCTCAGTGCTCTGGCTTATTATGCAGTCACAGAAACACCCTCTTCATGCTTTTACTGGCAGAATTTACTATTTAAATTTGTTTCAAAAGGCTCTCGTGCCTTTTGTTCAACAAAAAAAAAGCACACATCCAGGATTTAAGCCTGTTTAAAATACACTATAACTGCGAGGACAATAAAAGCCATCCCAGTCCATTTACTTTAAGGGTGCTTGTGTTCTTTTGCAGTTTTGGCTCCCTGAGGTACAGGATGCAGATTACACGCTCATATTCTGTGTGGCCAAAAATATAAGGTAGGCAGAGCAGGACTGTAATTGCTGCCGAATAAACAGCGACACTTGTGAGTGTGCTGTGATATTCAGCAGAACTCTTTGACTCTGAGACTGCAAGGCAGTCATTAACATCTTTACTATTCATATCATTTCCACACCTAACTGTTGAGGCATCAATTATTCACTCATTTCTATGATTATGCTAAACAGCACACAGCTTAGTCAAAGGGATGGACATGGTTGGTTTTGCTGAATGCCAGTGTTGTTAACTAAGTAATTTTAATGTAACTTGAGAATCTTTCTTGTGGCTAACTCAAAGTAAAATCAGAATGCTCCATACATCCCCCCCTACATAACAACATTAAATCAAGTCAGACTGCTCTTCCAAATAGCTAAAGGGAGTAAAAAGTCTCTTGAAACTCAACAATTTGGACTGAAATTCCCTCTAAAAAATAAAAAGGGATCAAGGGAAGCTGGGGAGAGAGAGTGGAGGATTTAGTGAGTACACCAATTCGCTCTGAAAATGGTGTGACAAAAGAGAGCACGTCAGGGAGGAAAGGAGGGAAAGGGGTTCTGAACACAAAAGAAAGCTGCAGCACAGGGGTAAACACATGAGCCAATTGGGATGTCAGGGGAGCAGGAAGGCCCTTGGTGAGGCGCCCCCCACCTCCACCCCCTCCTCTACAGCTCTCTAGAATTCACTTATCCCCAAATCCCTTCCCCTTCTTTACTGATAACAACAAGGAACGGGCCTTGGGAGCTTAACATAGTGGTAAATCCGGTCGAGGGAATGTTGTGCCAATACACTGTGCGAGTCGGCTACGTCTGCAGGGATTAAAGCGCTCTCCGGGTTTCTTCCATAGTGCGCCGTCTTGAAATGACTTTAATTTGTTTCATTTGAAATAAACTGCCCAGACACTCAGAGTTCAATTTTATGGATGACCTATCAGCAGGGTTATCCAATCAGTGCGTTTAGAAATGTTTTTAGTCTGTGTTTCGTAACGGGGGCTTTTGTGTTTGGCTGCCACGTGCATTATCGTGGCGTGTTACAAAATTCAAGTTCACTTCTGCAGGTTTTCTGTTTAATCATATGCTCAATACAGGCTCCCTTCTTTTAGAGTTTCCCATTATTTACACTAGACCCAATACTTTTACCTCTTGCACAACCACAAGTAAAGTGACAGGTGGAGACTGCCCTGGTAACACAAGTGACCTGAACATTTTTTTTTATTTACAGAGCAAGAGAAAGGAAACAGTGATATGAGGTCTGGTTCCTGTCTGTGATGCATGCACAGTGGATGGGCTTGGAGGGATCAAGGCTGTAAACCTCAGTGTGCTCATGTCGGCTCCTATGGAAAAAAATGGATTGTGTTTCCTCTTGTCTGCTTGAATATAAACGCAGAGGACCAGTGTGGACTTGGCATGGCTGTGAGAGGACAGCCAGCTTTATCCAGACACGACAGGCGGAAGCAGATTGAGTACATCACCAGTGGTTCACAGCAAAAACACCCTTTTATGGGTGTGCTTGCCTTCTGTGTGTTTAATCTCTCTAATGAGTAGAAAAATAGATGATAAAGTCTCGTTAAAAAAACAGTGCTGTATATTTATTACAAGATTATTTAAACTAAATGGGATACATGATGCTTGATCATGCACTACACTGTGCATTTATTTGATATGAGTAGACATCCTTACGGGCTTCCATCCACCTTGTATCACAGTTAGAAGTTATGACAAAGGGACATGTTGCAACTTGCAAACTGCTCAAAAAAAAAGTGCTGCCCACTCAAAGCTCCGCTGAGTGCCAGGAGAACGAGTTAACAGTTTGGTGCTGTAAAGCTCCTTTGTGTACAAGTGTTGGTGCATCTTAGCTCAGATGGCCCTGCTATGCTACACTGCAGGAGCCTTAGTGGGAGTATAAATACAACAAACCCAAAGTACTTTACTCCCAGAACCCCTACAGTCATTCTGAAACAGACCCAAATCTGGGTCTGTTCTTTCTGTCCATGCCTGCATTTCATTTTAAACTTTAATAAATTGATATGATTTATTAACAAAGTACTCATTCTCTTGGCTATATCTAAAACTCTAAAATCCTCATTTTATGTTTCAAAGATAGATCTAAAATATACACGTCCTCTGTCCAATACTTTGTTTTTATTCACATGAAGTGTCAAACCTTTCCAGTGAACATCCTAAGGACATGAAAGAGACTGAGGAGTGTATGACCCAACGTAAACAATTTTCTGTGTATAATCTGCTGTTTACATGCAGAAAAAAACAGTGGTCTCTGCTTAACAATTAACATTATAAGAAATCAAGACTTCCTTTGTATTTTGCTGGAAGCAAGAGAAGTTATGGCAACAAAACATTGTAAATAAACAAATATATATTGGTCAATATTTATTTTATGCATCCTTACTGTCTCGGATTTACTTTAGTCACAATTTTATCAAGTTGCATATTAGTTTTTAATGATTATGAGGCAACATAACTTTTCTTCCTTCCTTTCTTTCTTTCATTTCTGCTCTGCTCATAGATAAGCTGAAATCACCAAGTATGGGATGACTTATCTAAAAATCACAATATTCCTTGTGAAATTGTGGTTAATCGTATACGATTTGTTGAAATAATGTGAATCTAGTGATGTTGCCACATTTAAAAATCCTGAATCAGTTTGATGACTTCTTCTGAAGTCCAACGTGTTGCTTCAGCCTGTTTTTGGGGCTTTTACTAAAAAAAAAAAAATAGGACGGCTTGTAGCGTCACAGTAGAGACATTTAAATCAAATAAGCTGCTATTTTGAATGGATTTATTTCTCCTTTTTTGTATTGGCCCAATGTGTGCAGATGATATATTGCATAGAGACTCAGGCAAGCATGGGCCACAGGGAGAGGCACTGAGCCAAGTCATACTCCTGCCATCCACAATCCATTCTACATGCAACACACCGCTAGACCCTCTGTGTTGCTGGAAGGGAGCAGGCACTGATACCCTCTTAATGTCCTTTAAGCTGGGCCCCAAGTGAAAAATTGCTAATGTGCAACAAAGCCCAGACCCTGGTGACCATGACAGAGGCCTTGGCACGACACTGTGCTGCATTTTAGGTAGTGTCTGAAGGGAGTTTGGTAATTACTTCTTTGTTTGTGATTGCAATTTTACACCTGCCATCCCTGAACAGTGTTTTTTTTTTCAAATAATGCTGCTTGTTGAGACGGTTTCAATACAATGAAAGTGGAACTAGCTGGATGTACTGATGGGTGTGAGGAGATTTTGCAATGTCTGCAAGTGAAGAAAGACTTATTTTTAAGACGTATTAGTGCCTGGTGCTCAGCCTTGACCCAAGCTGCTCGTTTGACTTTTTAAAAAAAAAATCCCGTTTTTGTTCAGCACTTGTTATGTGAGCAGGGCACATTTTAACAGGTTTAACAGTGTACGTGCTATATGTGTGTGTGTGTGTGTGTGTGTGTGCATGTGTGTGTGTGTGTGTGTGTGTGAGTGGGGGAACTCACCCGAGCACTCTGCCCAGCAATAAGTTGGTCATCTTCAGTCTGAACACTAGTCCTGCTGCGAGTGTCATAGTCCTCTTGTTCAAAGTCAGAGTCATCTTCCAGCTCCTCTGGTGTCTGAAAGAAGCACAAAGCAGAGTTACACAACCACAAAACCTGAAAAAAAACTTCCATTTATCCTAAATAGACCATTGAAATGCCCAGCTTTCATAAACCAAACAATTCAAAAGTACTTTACGTAAAAACATCCGGATCATTACAGATGTTAGACAGCAACAAATTGCAAAAAATCGCAACAATACATTAAATTAAAATAATTTAAAAGCAAGACCAGTTAAACGTTGCCATGCTGTGATGCTTTCAATACGGCTAAGACAGTAAAATGGGAAGGTCATGTGGCTTTCTGGCCTTTCATTCACACAGTAATAGAGTTTTGATTGAATAAGACTACAAGAATTTGTCAAGGGCCTCCAGGTTGAAATTCCCTTGAAATGCAGGTCAAGTCCTGTCAAAGTGACGTCTTTCACATAGTTTTGCACTTGTGTCGTGTTTGTGCAGCTGCATCTTTTTATTTAATTTGGTCTGAAGAAGAAAAGCCTGGTAGAACATTTATGCTATCAGCAAAGATGCAAAAATGACGCCAGATGGCTAGTGGTTAACAAAAAAAGTTGTGTTTTATGTGGAAATGCCGTGGTGTGAACAAGTCCTAGTGCCATTTTAAAACACCTTAATGAGTCTGATAATTTAATGCAATTCAGATTAATAGAAATGTTTATTATTTAAGCCTTATTTCCATATAAAATCTGAGAATGGTCTGGATCAGTTTGTAAAAACCCTGTTGGGTCAATTTAATGAAATGTAACAAAGCAAAAATTTAATGAGAAAATAATTAAAACCAAAGAAGTCAGACTATTTCCCTGCAGCAACAACCCAACAGCATTCATATTTTGAACATCGTTACTCATTTGTTAGACAATTCATTATAAAAGGTTTTAATTGGTATTTAGACAAACTAGAAATCAAAAGGCAAAATATCCAACAGCATTCTGTCTGGATTTGAAGGCCTAACATCCTGATTTAAATTTGATCTCTCACGGCGCTTTGCTTTTCTCTGAAAACATTCATGTTTGCTCAATTTGTCTTTGCCCAATAATCCAAAGTTTATTTTCTCACTTTGAAAATATAATATGCAGACATTTCTGTCCGAAGACAGACATAAATGAATGTCATCGATACTAACTCAAACATCTACACTTTGTAGGAAAAGACCAGTGCAGCATTGTTTACATTTTTTAATAGTAACATTTTTTTTACTTTCAATCAACTAATGACTTAGTACTATATGTTGTAATCATCAGATTTTGCACAAACTGCGTTACTTCATTCTAAAATGCTTTTTCGTTCTCTGCTTACTTGAAACGGTAGTCCCAGCCCACATTGGTTTGGGATTTAGTTGGCTCTAGTTGCACTGGTCACACCAGTGTTAGCAAAGCACCTAGCTCACTGCGGAGCAGAAGAATAAGCAAGACTTGCACATGAATAAAAGTACATATATTGACCATTTATTAGTGCATGTTATTTTGCTTTTAATGGAACATTTACATATTTTTGCTCAATCATTTGGTTGTTGCTTGATTTATGCTGTTTTATTTCAAACCTCTCTTCATATTTACTTCAGCCTGGGGACTAGATGGATGTGAGGGCTCATGTTTCATTTCTTTTGACTTAATATATCATGTTCTCTTTACGTTCTAGCTGATTTTCACCCCATAAGGCCAATCACAACATCAGTTGTGCTCTAATACAGTGTGGGTCAGAAACAATAAAAGTCTAATAGAATGCTGTTGAGGCACCTGATTGGTTACTACAATGGCAGGTAGATCTATCAAACAACAGCCAGAGGCACTCTGATCTAAGCTTGTTAATAACTCTGCTTGGAAAGCAAACCTTAACTGAGAGGCAGCAGACTAATTTGTATTTATGCATCCGTTTTGCATGCCAGGCTACTAAATCACATTACAGCCTCAATATTCCCAATAGTATGTGTTAAGATGCTTTCATCTGGATGCATTCAGAAATCCTGGGAAGAACCCAGGTACTGACCAGTTTAGTCATTCAGGTTTGTTAATTCAGAAAGTAACTGCACCGAGTGTAATACCAGTGGTTTACTTTGATTATCAGCCACATGCTTATTGTGAATATGCGACACCAGCGTGCACCTCATGCAGCTGTGCTTTTACTGCAAGCATCTGACGTTTAGATGTGAATGTAGTCAGATATTCAAAGGAAGTTTAAATGTATAGCTGAGCTTTTACTCGCTTCAAAGAATATTCACTGAAGTCATGTAATATCTGACTAAAGCCATCCTCACACATTCGTAAAGACTGTGTGAAAGAATTCAGCCCCCTCATTTGTTTCAATGAGGTCAGTGTGTGCGGCACAAAGGGTGCCAACCCAGACAGTTTGGTTACCTTGGAGATTTCAGTGCACTCAGTGTTCTGCTGTTTAACTTGTGGTCATTGCAAAAGAGAATGTTATTATTATAGTTATGCTATAATTTGACAAGCTTTTAAAGAATACCCCACTGTGTTGCAAGCCTCTTTAATGTGTTTAGTTTGTGATAAGCATTTTTGCACAACAGTCTTACACCAGCAGTCTCAGATTATATATCAGCTTTTGAAATGTATAATCCCATCCACACAGCTCCTTTCATTTATTTCGATGTTGGGTGGTTTTAGATCTGTAGAATGCCTGTGTAAGACATAATGTGAGTCTGTTAGACCCTGGAAATTGTGTAAATACAGGTAATATTGGTTTATGTTACCAGAGTTTTGGTGCACAGCTTTATCTTTTCTAGCTGTTCGGTACCACTCTGCTCTGTGGCTTCATAAAGACCATGGGACAAGTCTGCATATGAATAGGTTTGATGATACGTTATTCTCTTCTCAAAACCCGCCTCAGATTTTACACTCGGTGGAGAACTGCCTTCTAATCTACTGACTGCTTATGAGATCGGCCCTGTATGAATTCTAAAGAAGCTATTATCCGATTTAAGTAGAAAAAAATAGAAAAAATTTATTACACACAGCACCAACATTTGGTATCTGTATGAGGGAGTCAGACAACAGAAAAAGCACAGATCTTCCAAGTTGTTGCCTCAGAAAGTAATTGAACTTGGATGGGATTATGAAGCCAGCTGGACCCGGGCAGTTCAAAGCTGCCTGTTTTACATTATTTACCAACATCAAATTATTTTCCATAATTAGATTTTTTCCAGAGCTGCTCTGGGAAACCGTCCAGCCTGCATAAAGTTGAATAAATGAATTACATGGTAAAAAAAAAGGAGGGCCAATTCGGGTGAAAAATGTAGATACTGTAACATCAGTGAGGGTGTGGGAAAGTGGAACAGCTGGTATCTTCTTTTTGTGAGGCATTCTTATTGTGACATGTTTCAAGTGTTCAGTCTGCTCTGTAAAACAGACCATGTGACAGATTTGGTTGTGTTTCTTCTCACACTGAAAGCAGATGTGTTTTTGCCACAACATTTCTACAATAATCAACACTTCTTTCAGTCAGCAGATCTGCAAAAATAGACAAGTATAGATGTAGGTTTGGTTAGAACCTGTAAGAGTTCACGTATAACCTGTATAGGACAGGTAAATAACACAAACACTGAAACAGCTGAAGGGTATTTAAATTACATCATGCAATGGAAAAACATTTCTAAAAAAGCACAAGACATAGAACTCACAATTAATGAATTAACACCCGAAAATGAACATTTTATTCAGATGTCTATATCTTAAGTAAAATATTGTAAAACATAACTGAGAGTTAAAAAACAGAAATAAAGCACTTCTAGTGAGTTCAAACTCAATTATTCAAAAATACCCACAGTGAGCAAGTAATGCACATACCCTTATCATTAGGACAGCTTTCCTGATGTCACGAACGCCGTCATACACCAAGCGGGATGCATCAATGAACTCATTCTCCTCAAAGGCCTGTGGGGGGTTTGTACTCAATGCCTCGATAGCTACCTCCACTTGTTCAGCAAAACGAGGCATGACTGCAGAGAAACAAGTAAATAGGATGGCAACAGAGAAGAAAAAGAGACATTGGACAGTTTATCAGATTTAGTAGTTATCTGCTGCTTGCTATAATATATTAAAAGCTTGTCAATTAGAGAAGGAGGAATGTTGCAGTGAAATCATAAATTTTAGGCTTATATTTCATAGTATGAAAACATAATCACAGCTTGTTTTTATATTTACTGATGAGGCACCACACTGAATCTTTCTAAAAATTACAACTTGCTTTTCAAACACTGTCTAAATATCAAAGATTGATCAATTTCATGCTTTTTTTTTTTTTACTCTGAAAGCGTGTATGCATATGGACCAAGTTGGAAGGTGGCTGAGAGTGTTTCTGTTTTTCTGTCTTGCAGGCCCGGGGGGGTGTCCAATCAAAATGCCGATGAAAGGGAAACAAATTCATCAAAGTCTTTTTCAGTCAAATAAAAGCCATTCAACAAAAGTAAAGTCCCTATTGACCATAAAAATAGTTGCTTTTTGTTGTCGGTATCAGCCAGCTAGCCCTGATGGAGAGCTTTATGCTCTTTGTGTGTTTCAAATGATTTGTGCTGAATGTGAATAGACTTTGTTTCATATTCAAGAATACAGACTAAATGCTTCAATATTTAGCAGGCCTTTTCTCCGTGTTGCACTGTTGTGCCACAAGAATAGTGCAGCAGCAAATTAGCATAACAAAGCAGAGATTTACCTTGATAGACAGTCGGAAAACAGAAAAAAGGTCTTTGCAAAACTCTGCAAATACCTGTTAATACCAATATTTTTACTTTTGATAGTAGTTTTGCTATACCTATTCCAAATTAAATACTCATTTCAGCAAAAATTTTATACACAACAAAAAGATGAAAAAAACAGACAAAAGAAAGGCAGAAAATGTGTATAAACTAAAAAAGCCATAAAGGTGCTTTTGTCTGGCTGATGAACCCCTACCTACTGTGTGATTGTCTTCTTAGTATTTATTTTTCCTGCTTTTACAAGCATTGTGAACTATATTACTTACCGTACTCGGACTAAAGGTGTATCTGCAATGTACCTATTTTTTTTTACATTAAACATAATGTTGTATTTCACCAAACATAAAAGCCACTAAAAAGTCTCTCCCTTTTTCTTTTCATTTTTAATTCAGTTTAATCCACTTACTGAAGAAGCGTAAAATAGGCTTTCGGGAATTGCTGGAAAGGCGTTTTAAATAGAAATATTTAAATGTTCTCAGAGCCCCTTAATGAGCAAAGTTGCTGATGGTAAGGAGCAATTTCACTCATTCCAGTTGAAAAATGATGAAGGGAATTAAATGTGACCATGTAGGAATGGATTTTTTCACCCACCAGGCTTAACCATAGTTAAAGTGAGAAGTTATGGAAGTACAATGAATGCCTAAAAATCTTAAAGGAGAGATGGTGGGCCCCTGTGACATGCTCAACACGATCTACACTGCAAAACCTGCATCGTTTCTGATACATAAACCCTAATTTCATATAAATACTGCTCCATTTAGTCAGTATATTATGAGTAAAAAGCAAATACATTTAGAAAGTGAAGCTGCATGACTGTATGGACATACATTAGTCAAGTAAAAGCTAAAATGTCTTTGACATTTTATACTGGTGTTTGTGGATGAGTTTATTGGCAACTAGTGCTAAAAATATTGCTACTTAAAATGGCAACACACACACACTCAC
>JBAMHV010000004.1:7584009-7597107 GCA_037177535.1 Pseudomugil gertrudae | reverse complement strand
ATATATACAAATGTTGCAGTGATGGCATGATCCCTGGGGTCATGAGCTGAAGCATTATATACCTCAGAATATGTGACAAGTTGTGTTGTTATGTAGGAGATTGGGGGTAGGAGAATATTTTGGTACTTAGGTGCATTACCCGTGACAAGACGCAGACGGAATATCAAATATCTTGCAAGAGGCAATAAAACAACTGCCTTCCCAATTTTATTGTTAACGACAGGCCCATCTTTGCCTTAAATCACATAAAACATGCATGACTTCTGATTTGAAGACTTCTCTATGACTATCTGGAGGGAATTTCAGTTGTTCCTATATGAGGACAATTATTTTTATTGATTTATTGTACAGGCTCGTAATGTTTGAGTTTTTATGTACTCCAGCAACATAACTGCAAGGGACATCTGTGTCAAGATAGTTTATGTAGTAGAAAGTCATTGCACAGGCTGGGATGCAGTCTTCAGCAGCAGAAATATAATTTGGTACATTCACTTCCAAAAAGACCAGATTCCTGTAACATCTTAACAGAAAACTAAATTTGTGACGGTAACATTTCCCAGCATGGATGTGATGCATATCAAGTATGCTGACATCATTCTGGGGCTTTAGTGGGACACAGGGGGGTTTTAATGCACAACCAAAGTGCTAGGTTTTTATTTTATGAATGAAGAAAAAGAAGTGTGTTTGTTACTTCTCATTCACTTGGCAGATGCTTTGATGCATAGCAACCCAAAAATCTGTATATATATATATATATATATATATATATGTATATATATATATATATCGTTCCACTTATGATTTTTGCTTCAAGGAAAGATTAAATATGTTTAAGAAATTTTAAAGATTGCATAATTTGGTGTCTGCATGCAGTGCAACATAGAAACTTTTTACAAAGTTGAACAAAATTAGAGATACAACAAAATATATACAGCAACCACAGCACTCATGCTTTATAACAAGATCACACGCACACACCCAGGGCGTTTAGTGTCCCTCATGAAGTCATCAGATTTTTCCGCATCATGAGTTGTACTCAGTTAATTTTCACAACGTCAGATTCTTCATAATCCAATACCATCACTAAGCAAATCAACATGAGCCCCGACTGAAACAGAACTATACAGACACAAGCCTGTTGGCAGCGAAGGCTGCCGGGTTGTATTAGCACTTCCACTGCTCACATGTCCCTGTTTGAAAGAAACTGAGGTAAATCAAATTAGCTTTAGAAGACTTTTGCTTAGAGCTCTGTCTCTTTACTCATGACAGCAATAAGCACATTGATGGATTACCGTCCTTTATGTGATGCACGGCTCGTATGTGTTTAAAGTGGCATGTGTGAGAAACAGAGTGTGACTGAAAGTCAGCACCATGTAACCGAGAAGCTGTTTGCAGAGGATTTGTTTGAAAACCATTCAAATCTGATTTCCATAGCTTCATGCATTTGCTTGCTGATTTACAGTATTCTAGACTAAACAAATATGCTCAACTTTTATCATGTTGTTACAATTTTCTTCTCGTCTTCAAAAAACATATTTGAAATACATGACGGAGAGTTTTTTTATGAAATGCTGTCAGTGATAGATATTATGTGAACTACGAGTGGAGCTTTTACTTTTCAGCCTTGGTAAATAAACCTTCTCCAGTTTGAAATGTGATATTTTTTGTTCTTATGCAATTTAGTGTAATTTTTGTAGCCTATTGAAACTGAAATTACTCCCAAAATGACCAGGAACAAAAGTGGTAAACTTTTTCCCCATTTAACACTCTCTCCTATTACAGTATAACTGCGATACTTGACCAACAAAAAGCGAGTCTTTTTTTTACTTTAATCCCCTACACAGCTTTCCATCTGTAGTACTGCTCTGCCTTCTGACTGCTGCTGCGTCTCTTGTGAGGCGAACGGGCAGAGGGCTCTTTGGATGCTGGAAACATGCCCAACAGGCTCACTCCTACTCCCCGTTACCCAACGCAGAGAGCAAGGCCAAGGCCAATGCTGCAAAACACAGCCAAAACTACTAATTGCAATTATCTAGGAAGCACTTTTCCTCTGGGTGTTTATTTCTAAACAGAGGAGGAGAAAAACCAAGGCAGAAGGTCTGAGATGACTCCATTTAAGCCTAATGCTGATACGGTCAAGGATGCTGGTGTAGAATAGGAAATTCAGAGCACAAGCATGTGCATGTGTGTGTGAGAGACAGAGAAGGAGCAACAGGGAGCGATCCCTTCTGAATGACCATTCTTCAATTTAGCTTTGAACAAAGAACTATCGATTTTGTCCTTTAGCTCTGCTCTGGATAATCACTTCAATTCTAATTTGATGAAGGTTTCCATGGCATTTAGAGATATGGGCATTTTCATGTAAGCTAGCTAAATCACTGAAATGAAGCTGAGTAATTGGAAGTAGAGAATGCGCATAGGATGTCACAGCAGCTTTTTCCACCATGTTGGGGCACCCGACTACTGATCATGCCAACACTATCAATGTAGTAAATTGTTAAAAACATGTAAAATATGCTTAAAAAAATGTCTTTACTATAAAAATTTAGTGTTTATCTGTTTGTTAGCAACTTTATGCAAAAAGTAGGGGAATGTTTGTGATTTTTAGTTTTCTCTGAAAACTGGTCTAAATTCGTTCCATTAAATTGGTGGAATGATTGATAGAAATGAGCTGCTTTAAGTCTGTGCTCTAGTTAAAACAAGTTTGATCATTATGATCTGTTAATAAGAAATTAAGTTCTGGTTTAAATGAGTTGCCACTGATTTTAGATGTCCGTGTTTATCTTGTGTGTTGTGGAAATTCCTACATGTCAGGAATCTAAAAACGACAGCTCATTAAATGTTCATGCAGCTGTTTTACAAACAGATGGAATGAAACCTGTGAGTCTACCAAATGCTGCAACTAAAACATCACCACTGAAAGTGTTTTTTGTTAATTAAACATTTATTTTTCTGACATTTTTCTCTAATTTGTACTCATTCTAAATCAAATATCTGTTCATTTGCAGATTCATTTTTGATTAATTAAAATATTCTAGGGGTTGTAAATAAAAAAGTTTGTATAAATATACAGAATGAATAGATTTTATCAAAGTAAAACTAGCGGTAAAACTATGAAGGCAGTGAAACATATGAGGGGGTATTGACAAATAACTATAAAGGGATAGATCTTCTGATGGAAGTAATCCAGAACAACTCTGGGACTCAGCTCAAAAAGGGAACATTTGCATTGCATGCATAAACATCACAATCACCTGCACGTAGGTGCATCATCCAGATCAGTACAGCTGGATTTTAGGGATCTGTAGCCAGTAACCTTTTAACATGAATTTCCAAGTGTAACCACCACCTCCGGCTGCTCCATCATCATCTCCTTCATTTTAACTGGTATATGTTGTAAATGCACCATATTTACTTCTAGTCACATCAAACACAAACTGTCCTTTATAAGCCAAACCAAAGTCAGTCAGAAATACATCACCTGAAAAAGTTTCTGCAGAGGTCCACTGTTCTGATGTGTTTTTCCAATATATTTATTACATCGCACCAGAACGCAAACAGGATGAAAATCTGCTGCTTCAATTCCTTTCTGTGTGCAGATCACGAAGCTGCTGCTGCAGTACACAACTCAGGCAAAAAATTAGGATGAAATTATGAATAAGATGGAAATTATAAAGACAAGAGCCACAGCTAAACTGATGTAAACGGACCGTGGGTACTCCCAAATTGAAAATTGATGATGTCAGTGTGCATTCTCTCTAGTTTCAACTGTGTTTTTCATTATTATTATTATTATTATTATTATTGTTACTGACAACAGTGCATTGTTAAATAGCATTGCATTGTGTCAAGTCAGTATTACTGTAATCTATTAAATTACATGTTAGCAGCGTCTATTTTAATTTCAGAACTGACTGGATGCAAAGTCTGTTGATCTTTGTATAAATCACGTGAAACTGTAATGGGTAAAACTGTACCAAAAAAGTGCAGATACAGATATCTATATTTTTATTGAACCAGCCCAGGACAGCATAATTATTTCAGTACAGCCCATCCAAGATTACACAAACAGATGTTGAGTGTTAGGATATAAAACAGCTTCACCAGAGAAGACAAACACATTCTGTTCAAGAGAAATTGGGTGTAAAATTAAGTCAACTACATGAAAGAAAATACTTAAAATGAGCTAAATATATACATGGCCAGAGGCTACTACATTTTATTTTAACTAGCTGTGGCTTGAGGTTTTAATGTTGACATATAAACATCATGTGAAATTCATTCAATTGTCTGCACATATTTTTCATTTTGTGAAACTGTAGATTATAATTCAGTTTGGAGCCTTAAGCACCAACTTTCTTGACTCCAAGCTGTGTATGTTTTCTTTTATGGAGTCCTCCTACTTTGGTTCTTCTAAAACCGATGCCGACCTGGACCAGTTCACTAAAAAGCATCAAGATTCTCAGATTTCAGAACAGAGCGAGAACCAGAAGGGGTCTGGCTGAAAGCATTATGATTTCTGACACTTACATTGTGTTTAACTGAAACAGAAAAGCCTAAAAATACAGTGTCAAAGCTTTTTTCCCCTATCCCTTCTTTTGAAGAAGAAATGTATCTAAAAGTTGCAGAATGGTAGATCTCGAGGAATGAACTTGGGCACCCCTGTTCTATTTAGTTTAGTGGAGAGTTGTCCACTTAATGAGGTGATGACTGTACATGCTCAGCACAGACTGGAGGTAACAGAAACAGGTCAAGGTGTATGATTTTTAGGTAACACAGGCAGTGGGGGGGTTATGTGAGGTTCAGGTCTCAGAAGACCCCAAGCTGCAGGAGCTTACAACCCACTGTGACGGACTAAAAACCACGCCTTTGAAAATCAATCCCTATTAAAGAGTGAAGTGCATATTGCCTGAGGAAGAATGCCCACCGGGCTTGCAACAACATCAAAAGCAATGCCAGACCTTGTGGCATATTAAACAAGAAAAGTGTGAAATAACAAGAACAAAGGCATTGGATTTTTAAGCATGTTCAGAATGATAATGACTCTACTGCTTCTTCCACACTTAGATCTTGTTTCTGTTGAAGGCAGCTTTTACCGTTAGATTTCTCATTTTAAGATTGCAAATTCTGCATATGAAAACTGTTTAACAAAAGTGATATTTAAGAAAACCTCCCTTTGTATTTATGCAATACAGCACATATATTACATGCATTGGAAAAGTTATAAAACCTAAATCTGTACATGAAGCTACAACATAATGTGTGAGTCACTATGGTTACAGGTTGCTGTTTAATTCTTCTTCTGTGACCTTCTTCTGTCTACCCACATACCCTCGACGAAAAGACAAAGTGGACCTAAATTACGAGTGACTCTAATGCACTTACAAGTTCCCCCTACACTTCTTAAGTCATAATGGAAATGAGTTTAAGTCACTGTTTACAAAGTGACAGGTTCACTAATATGTGGCTGACTGGGAGAGCGTCCTTGCTTCCTCCACAAACCGCCGCCCCCGCAGAACTCCCGGTTCAATGACAACACACAGCTTGCACAAAAGCAGGCAGAAGGAAACAAGGAGTGATAAATGATAAATCTTTGCAGAGAAAGTAGCTCTTTAATAAGAATCCAGAATAGGAGTCTCCTCCCAACTGGAATACATTGCTGCGTCACATCTTGTGGTCACATTTTCATCTGTTCATTTCACACACGCAGGATGACGGTAAAACAAAAGGAATAAACACTTCCATGTAGAGTGATGTCAGACTGTATATAAAGATTTTTTTATATCAGCTGCCATTGCTCAATAACAGCACCAAAGAAACCTGAGTAGAAGTTCAATAAATACAAGAAGAAAGTGATTACCTAAATGTGAAAGGACATAAAAAATGCAGTTAAAAAAGCTTTATTTCTAATAATTACTGCCACAGTAATTCCTGGTTGGTTTATATCCTGCACTGCTAAACTGTAACTGACCAAGGTTGAAACACTTACAACGACCCCTTGATGGCAACATGAAACTTCAAAGACCTCATTCTATACGGTCAATGACTTCTTAACAAAGCTGCAACTAGGTCAGCAGAAGCAATTGCACATGTCCCCTTCGACCAAACCTTTACAACAGGAACAGCAAAAGTCGAGGAAATGAGACAGTCCGCTCTGTACTGCACTGATATCCATGACATGCATGGCTTTCTTTCACAGAAAATGACTTGCACATTAATTACCCTCTGATGTGTTTGAAGCTTCTCCTCAGAGCATCAGTTGATTGCTCTCACCTTTCGAGGGCTGCGGTGCCTGTCCTATTTGTGTTCACCGATTGAGGAGTTGTGAGTTTGGGACCCAACATTGATGTTTGAGTTCTTTCATTTTATGATCATTATAGTCTGCAATGTGTACACATCATATAATCATGAGATGCTGAGGACAGGAATACACGTTTAGCAATTCTCTTTAATCTTACATAGATTCTGGCACTGCGGTGACCTTTCACTGAAACGTGGTGCATTATTATTAGACAAACACTTAACGCCCCAAGCTACAGCTTGGATCTTAACATCTCCTATTATGATACCGCACAGAAGAATTTGAGTCATTTTCACACATAAACATTTCAACATCTGTATAGATCAAGAGTAGATTTTGTCTGCTGTTTCCCATTCACTCATGCACCATAAGTGGTTGAAGAGTCAGACTCTTTCACACCATCCTGCAGCAACGCAGGAAGAATACATCCTAGATGCATCAGAATCTAATCAAGTCAATGCAGAAAGATTGCCTAAATGTCCCTTTGACAAGAGCTGGGCATACTTCATTAACCTGCATTTGAAGATAATTTTTCAACATACATAATAACGACAATCCTAAATTTAACTAAGTAGGTTTAAAGGCCATTCCTCAATGAGAAATTATGTTATGTTACGAAACCCTAACCAAACAGCAAATTAAAACAAAAGAACAAGTAGATGTAATACTTCCTTTTTGTCGTAAGTCAACATTGGTAGCAGCTTTTTGTCATTAAACTTTAGCATCCCTGTAGTGAAAGCATCAGGCACTAATTTTGACTTGTGAAAATCCTAATTACAAGGCAGAATTACATGCACCGGTAATGATTGTATGGACAGAGTTACAGTCCATACATAATCCAGGATATCAAAAATAAATCCCAAATTGCATTCTGCTCAGAGCATATAAAGAATTGCACACGACTACTGTCTTATCTTATCCATGACAATGACTGTGTTCATGTTGATATCTACATGTACAGTATATGTATGCACCATATTGACGAATAAGTGGAAAGGATCATACAGGCATCAGAATTGAGTATGCAACATTATCAGCATACTGTACACTTTCCCTGCTGTGAGTTTCCAGCAGGGCTACCTGCTCTATTTAGACATGGGCCCACTGAGCTTTTCTGCAATTAACCTGCTGTGTAATTCAGCCAAAGAGACTAGTGCATGTGATGCAGATGTTTGCATTCTCAAGTGCAGCCCTTCCAAAAAAGAAAAAAAATCTGAGGTGTCAAAATGGCTAGAGAACATTAGTAACACATGGCTATGCGTTAAGAACACCTAACCTGGTGAAAGCTTTGTTTAAAGGGAATCTATAATTGAAAAAGATACAAACATATTTTTTATTAGACTATCTCTTAAACGTAATTACCACATGGGTATCAGTCAATGAACGTTTATAAGACATACAATAACTACAGAGTTGATAAAGCTAAAACTAACAAACTTTTGAATGCCACTTTATATTTAACAAACCCAAACTAGAATCTAACCTTCATTGTATCCCTTCAAATATGTGATCAATCTCATTATTGAAGACAGTGGAAATAAGATGGGAGGCATTTTAGCTAAAAAAAAAAAAAAAAATCAACATTGTTAGGTCAACGGAAATCTTGTTTTTCACAGCTCAGATTGCAGGTGTTTACAACTCCAAAAGAGGAACCATATCTACTATTTCTGCTACTAACATTGCTTCCAAGTCACACAGCAAACAATTGTAAACTTATGGATACTAAAAAATACTGTATAATCAAAATTTTAAATGAGCAAAGTTTAAATGGCAAATACTGAATTCCAGGAAGAAAATGCACATTTATTTCCAAGAATATGAATCTGACCTACAGCAAGCTAAAAAAAAACTGTCTCCTTTTCACTACCGGATAACTGATAATAGCAGAGTGGAATTTATATTCAAAAGAAGAAATAAGAGAGCATAAATCAAAGATGGTAAGCATTCTGTTACTAGACCTCTGTGCTCGGAAATGGACTGTCCATAACAAACACCATGCTCCAGCATAAGAGTGTCTAAATGTACACCTGGCACCAGATTTAATCGTGTCCCAAGTGAGGCAGGGAATATTGAGTCCAAGTGGACTGTGTTCTGTGCCTTTGTTGTCAAGATGGCCAGCAGGAGCTGTGACCATAAGGTCGTGCGGTACTAATCCCAGAACTTGCTGGTGGACATCAGCGGTAAGGGATGCCTTCAAACTGAAGGAGGAGTCCTATCGGGTCTTTTTGGCCTGTGGGACTCTGGAAGCAGCTAATGGGTATTTACAGGCTAAGTGAAATACCGTTTGGCGGTCACAAAGGTAAAAAGTCAGGCATGGGAGGAGTTTGGTGAGACCATGGAGAAAAACTTCCAGACGGCTTTGAGAAGATTCTGGTCCATTATCCAACAACTGGGGAGGAGAAAGCAATTTTCCGTTGATGCTGTCTGCAGTAGGAATGGGGTGGGGGCTGCTGACCCCGACCCTGGACATTGTGGGTTGCTGGAGGGAATACTAGAAGACCTATTCAATTCTACCAACACAACTTCCGATGACGAAGCAGAGCTGGAAGACACTGAGGTGGGTTCTCCCGTTTCCGGGGCTGAGGTAACTGAGGTGGTTAAAGAGCTCCTTGTTAGGGGTGGATGAGATGCACCCAAAGTTTTTTAAGGCTCTGGATGCTGTGAGAACAAGGGAAAAAGGGAGACCGAAGGGTGTGTTCAAACTACAGGGGATCACACTCCTCAGCCTCCCCGGGAAAGTCTATTCAGGTCATGAAGAGGAGGGTTTGTCGGATAGTCAAAACATATTCAATATGATTATAACTTTCATAACTTTTATTAATATAATTTTTAGGCACAGCTGAGGTGTTGAGGGGATCTGGTTTGATGGATTCAGGATCAGGTCTCTGTTTTTTTGCAGATGATGTGGTTCTGTTAGCTACTGTACATCTGGACATGATCTCCAGCTTTCACACGAGCAATTCACAGCCGATTGTGAAGCGGCTAAAATGAGAATCAGCACCTACAAATCTGAAGCCAAAAAAGGGTGGAGTGTCCTTTAAGGGTGGGGATGAGGTCCTGCCCCAAGTGGAGGAGTTTGAGTATCTCTGAGACTTATTAATGAGTGAGAGAAAAATGGAGCATGAGATCAACAGGCAGATCGGTGCGGCGTCTGGAGTAATGCGTCTGTTGTCGTGAAGGAGGAGCCAGGATCCAGAAAGCAAAGCTCTCATTTTACCGGTTGCTCTATGTTCCTCACCTATGGTTGCAAGCTGTGGGTAGTGACTGAAAGAATGAGATTGCTGAGTTGGAATGAGTTTCCTCTGCAGGGTGGCCGGTGTCTTCCTTAGAGATAGGGTGAGAAGCTTGGCCATCCGAGAGGGGCTCAGAGTAGAACTTCTGCTCCTCCACATCTAGATGCACCAGATGAGGTGGCTTCTGGTAAGGATGCCTTCTGGACACCTCTCTGTTGAGGTGTTCAGGGCATGTTCCAGCGGAGAGAGACCTTATACACACTGGAGAGATTATGTCTCTCAGTTGGCCTGGGAACGGCTCGGATTACCCCGGATGAGCTGACAAATGTGGCTGGGGAGAGGGAAGTCTGGGCTCTCTTTCTTAGGTTGCTGCCTGAGACCCAACTCTGGATAAGCGGGAAAAAAACGGATGGATGAAGTTGAAAGATGTTAGATCTAACCTCTCACTTTCAACAGGAAAACAGCATTGTGTTTCAGCTGTTTTCTTCTCTCTTATTCCTCCCCCCCTCTTTGGGTCTATATAATTTTGAATAAAAGGAAACAAAATAAATACAGCAGAAAACAGAATAGCCACCACAATCACTTCACAGTTACCTTGACAACCATGACTGAGCTTGCATGAAAGGCCGACAGTGTGATTTACAGTGGCGCTTTCTCTGCAGCCATGGCTGAGGTTTGAGTATTCCTGTTAATACCATGGCTGGCTCCTCGATAAATATGATAATTTGCTGCAGGCTCCTGTGGAGGTGAACCGGTGCTGCCAGCAGGAAGAGGTTAGAATCGAACACCAGGGTGGATGACAACACTGTTAAGTACAGACACATGCATCAGCTCTGAACATACATTTGTACTCGCAAAGAAAGGAGTAGACACACCTGATGCGACACAAAGGAAACTCTTAGCAATCTGTTTGCAGCAGGCTTGATTGTACCTTTAGAAATGCCAAGGACCAATGGATTTTTATGTGATTACATACACTATGGCTAAAAAACGCAATTTGTATTTTCACTGGAATTTGAATGCCTATGAAAAAGGCCCTGGGAGGAGAGAATAGACACCTAGCGATAAATATCCACAATATAAAATTTTATTGAGTTCAACAAAGGGCAGAGATAGGTAATTGAAAGCGATATAAACAAATCAAATCACGGACATCCTGCAGAGTAGTGCCTCACTGTTAAGCTTCTGTTTAAAATCCTGGATATTGGATTATCTTGTTCACATGGCTGTGAATGACAAGGCGTTAAAGAGAGAAAGGAGAAGAGAACAAATGGCTGACTCACTTTGCCTTAGGCGTAAAACAACTGCAGTATTCACACTTTGTATTGGCCTTGGTGTCTAGCTGCTTTCCTGTGCTTATGCTCAAAGAGCAAAAGATAAACCGATTTCTCCTCATTTTGCTGTAAGCAGTCAGAGGGTAGCTGGGGTGGGTATACCATGTATACAGGCAAAGTAGATACAGTATCTCTTTTTATTTTTGGTCAAATTAGTACTGCTGTCATGAAACTAAACATGTTCTCTCACAGGTTATCTCAAGCAGACAACCCCACCGGAAAACTAAGCCTATTTTAACTGAAGTATTGATTTCTTTTTGCTCTACCCCTTTTGCTCCCACTCACCATCATTTCCAAAGAGTGCTAGCCAAGCAGTCGGGCTTGGCACCAAAACATAATTATGAAAATGGACCTCTAGGTTGTTTCTTTTAATCTATTTGTACGTGCCACAGCGTCCCTTTGCAACAGATTCCAATAAAATGTGGTTCAAAAGAATTGAAATGCTTAACCCATTCAAAATTGGTCCCTGTCAAAATCAGGTGTTTGGCCCAGCACTATTAGTTTTTAGTCAAAATTAGAAGAAAATCCAAATGGAAAGACAGCACAGACACAAATAGTGTACTTTTAGCTGGCATAATGATGTCTAGCTATAGAGGCGAGTGAGATTTCACTGCTTGATAGTTTCTGTCAAACACTGGCATCCATGACAAGTGTCGGCTCAGACAGCAAGTGCTGCTTTTTCAGTAACTTATACTTCAATGACCAGTGAATTCAAGTGACACTGCCAAAAAACCATGCCTATTCTAAAAACATTAAACCATGAAGCATAAATGTGAGATACTGTTGCCACAGTAACAGAGGGGTTTATTCACCCAGCATGGTGGCATTAAATTTCTCTGTACTTATATACTGTCTGAAAATGGATCATTCAAAAATCTTAAAATGGGAGAATAGCACATTATTTCACTCATAACAAGATTCTATGATAATCCAAAGGATCTCTACTACCACTAGCCAATCTCAGACAAAATGTGAACACAGCAAGACCTTGACATTTCTCTATATCACATCCCTCTGCCTTCTCACATCTATCTAAAGCACAAGAAAAGCATGATTAGTCCAGTTGGATAATAGATGCACACAGTGGGAAAGGTCAGCAGTTGTCATTCCTTAATGCCTCAACCTTTAAATTTGGGTACAGCTGAAGAGAGATTATGATTCATAGCAATCAATAATTACTCATTCTATATCATACACATGTAAACCATGACAAAAAATGTAAGCGTATGAGCTCAGGGAAAATTACCAAAGAAAATAAATGTCAGTCATTCGGTACTTCAAGCTTTTAACCTCTTAACGTCTGAATTAAGAAGAACTGGGCAGAAACATCCAATTTTTAAAATCTGACAACTTTTTTTGACCCTTTACCAAAATCTGGAACCCCTCCTTTTTCTTCCCCCCGCATATTTATGATTTATGACTATAGCATAGGTCAAAATTATTATAATGCAATCTTCTGCTTTCTCTTATTCAGCAGGATGCAGGAGTCCAGTATCATATGGTAAACAACAGGGGTTTAAGTAAAGTCTAGGCTGTAAAATTATTCAAAATATCATATATAGTATTATTTCAAATATGATACGTCAGGCCATAAGGGGTTAAAGAGTGGACAGCCCCCAGTTGCGGGATGTTGAGAACAGATGATATAAAACTGTGTCAGCATTGGGCCATTTTGGAGACCTTGTCTGCTTTACCTTATCAGAGCTAGCTTTTGCAGAAATAATGATCACATGTTGTACAATGATGTAATAAAGGTTTACAGATGCAGCTGCATCATTCCAAACAGATATTCATATTCATCCCTTTTTAAGGTAAGCCTGAAACCTTTTTTTGTACCAAGTGTGATCTTTATTCATTCTTCACCTGCATTACATATTAATAATTACACATCTTAGCAAACCTCCCAAGCATTTCCTTGTTATATTCAAATAAACCTTTTGATTGCAGATATACACTAATTTTTTTTCTGGGTATGCTTTTTTGAGCAGAGGGCTAAGAAATGGGCACAGGACTCAAAAGGGTTAGCTACAAAAAAGAAGCACATTGACTGATTTTAGTAGCATCAAATAATTTCCGTCATTTTACTATTTTTTCTCCATTTTTAGACTACTTAAAGCCAAGTTTTCTTCATTAATGTAATGTAAAAGCAAAAGACTCAACTCAACTCAACTTTATTTATAAAGCGCTTTAAAACAACCACAGCTGTCACAAAGTGCTGTACATGTCAGCT
>JBAMHV010000004.1:7563010-7580141 GCA_037177535.1 Pseudomugil gertrudae | reverse complement strand
ATCTCAGAGCATCCTCAGCATCGTTAGACCAGGTTTAACAGTCTCTCCAATGACAGGCTGTCGCTGAACGATGGGCCCTCTCTGGTGGAGCAGCTAACAAAAGCTAGCAGTTCCATGTCTCCCGTGCAGATCCTCTCCTCAACAGCGACACGTCGAGGATGACACCAACGCATGCCAACCAGCACTGCAACTCCACCTCCCCTCAGGTCTCCACTAGCCGTTCACTGCGGTCTGCACGGACCGTGTTGAAGCCGTGTAGTCTAGGATGTGTTCATGCAGGCATGTCTCAGTTAAGCACATAAAACTGCAGTCTGTATTATTTCTGAGACCCGGTTAGCACCTGGAGCTCATTAATTTTGTTAGCTAGCGATTGCACGTTAGCCATCACAATAACGTATGGTGAGAGTCAGACACAAAGAGTCAAGAGAGGCCACAGTGAGAACATAAGTGTTTATACAATTTCATCAAGACATATAAGCAGAGAGGGGACGTCAAATGCCACATCATCCCCTATTCGAGGTAGAGCAACATCCTCCCTTACATCTTTGACTCTCACTACCCCACCAAAAGTCAAGCTCCCCTCTGGAGATGGGATAGATGGTTCCTTCTGCTCCATTAATCTAATGACAATGCCCCGTGACTAAGACCAGCTTAGCAGGCATTGCTCATTCCGACTGGCTTCTCTTTCACTTATCATGCTATCTTTGCATGAAAGCAACAGGGGCAAATGCAGTAAAGGAGAAGAGAGATCAAAATAAAGAGGCAAAGTGAAGACAAACAATGGCCAGCTTATATTAAATTAGCATCTATGGTGACCAGAAGATGTCATAAAAAATACTGATAAAGGGTAAGATGAAACTTACTTTGATGTGTCAATATTAAAGCTACCAACTCTGGCCAATCTATAAAAGGTCTTGTTCTGGCACATTTGTGACCAGAGCTTGTATCTGTAATAACTAACATATCAAAATAAGCAGTAATGGTGGGCCTTGTATAAAAAAAAAACTGCAAAGTCACTGCACACTAAATATATTTCCTGATGTGAAGGATCGATGCTGCACAAATGCTACAAGAACCATATTTAGTCTGCTTGGACTTCTTAACAGCTCTTAACAGACTGCAATCTTTTCTTTCTCAGTAATGGCAGACAACACAGCCCTTTATCATCCTCCAATTCTATTGCAAACTGTCTCTTTGCTACTATTTAGAGCATCTCGAAATACTTTGAGTGTGAGAATATTTACATAATTACTACTTTCTGACAGAATAGATGTAGGAGACTGCAATCTAGTTTTGCAGCTGAGAATTGTGAACAGTTAACTCTATTGCATCTTCACAGAATAATTAAACACAACTCATCGGGATAAGGTACAGCTATGAAGGATCTTTAAGTATAACTCATGATGACTGTGACATGCTTTTAGTTCAGCTTTGTGCAGTGTATTAGAAAAGACTGCCTTCCATCTGACACCTCTGGGAATGTCACTGCTCTGTGGTGTATATGTGGCTCTTAGATGTCCGAAAGGAGAACAAACTGTTAGTTCGTCCAGCATTGCATAGAAGAGATGTCTGCTTCAGCCTAATCTCTGGGGGAATAGCGACCAGAAGTTGACTGTCAATGAGTGGAACGGCTAACCTAGAATGGCTCAGGGTCATGTGGGAAAATAGGCCTCATGCACAGGAGCAGACAGGCTTTTTAACTAAATGTGTGACACTGTAAGCAAAGTAGCTGTCAAGTATTCCTGCTCACATTAAGCGTTAATGTAACACATCTGTTTGGGTATGACGCTTCTCCATGAGCACACTATGACAATGCTGGAGGTTATTAATAGCAGAAATGTCACTGTGCTTTATGGTTTTATTACTGTAAACACCTTGGATTTTAATTGTATTTGAGGCAATATATCCAGCAATACAGCTCTGTGGCAAAAGTTGGTAAAAAAATAAACAAAAAGCAACAATAAAGTCTATTATGCAATGCAATTCAACTTTGATGTCGAGTTACCCATAAGGTTACCCAAAGGCATGGTCTTTTTTCTGCATTTTTACAGGGTGAAATTTTCTCATCTGAATGACTCGGACTTGATTGAGCGTTCCTCTGCATTGTTACTAAGGAGCACGTTTGTTGCCATGGTGATGGTGAAAGCAGGAGCTGATACAGTATTTCATTACTAACTGAACAAAAAGCAAAATGAAGCATCATTTGCCATTGTGAAATGCAGGCAGGGATTAAAAGTTTTTACATTGCCATTTGTTACTATGGGTGCTATTATTAGCTGATGAAAAAGCCATTTTAGTTTGTAATAGTTTGCAATCATCTATAATGTTTGTCAATTGTAATATGTTGTAGAATACATAGAGGCTAAATAAAAAGTAGCTGTCTGCACCTTTGCATAATGAGAAATGAACAACTAATAACAACCTCCATGTTTACTGTGCACTCATTTGATGACAGTCTGACTTATAAAGGACAAACAGAGGTGGTTTTTGGTCTCTTCACTGAGTTTGTTTCAGTTTAAGTGAGCTCATGTGTTGGTATCAAGCAAAAGTGTCATTTAAAACATTTAGAGCTTAACTTCTGGCTTTATTTAACCTCTTTCAATAAAACTTAGAATAACCTTGAAACAATAAATACATCTTTCTGTTCTACTATTAGGAAGGTGAATGTCAGCATAAAAAACACATTTACAGCATATAGACAGTGACTATTTTCTTCTGCGTAGGGGACATCATAACCTGGCTTTTATAACTGCAGACATATTTTTTCACTACCCTGATATCAAAGTCACTGTTAAATTCAAACAATATATGGCAGGCAAGTTACAACCTCAGCTCCAAAAAAGTTAGTATGCTGTGTAAAATGTAAATTCTAACAGAAGGCGATAACTTGCAATTCAAATAAACCCCATATTTTATCCCCAAACATACACTTCACAACAAATGTTGGAAATGACACACATTACCTTTACTTTAAATTTGATGGCAGCAACACATCAAGTTCAAAAGAAGGTGAAGTTTACTATTGTGCAGCATTTTGTCCTCTTTTAACAACAGTCTATAAACATCTGTAGGGAGCAGTTGGTCCTACGCATAGGTGGAAACAGGCCTCAACAGTTCAGAGTCTTTGTTGCCAGATATTCTTTTGTCATCTTGCACCCAATGATTTCTGCTGGTCTGGACCACAGGACAAAGTTAATTTAGTACTCAGACTCTTCAGCAAAGCCATCCTGTTGTGATGGATATATTACAAGGTTTTAGCGTTTTCTTGCTGAGATATGCAAGACTTTCCCTGAAAGAGACATCACAAATGCAACAGCATACTATCAGAGACAGACTTTAGAACCATCTACTGATGACAATGTAAAGGTTCACTCTCTTCTTTTGTTTTACGAACATGATGATCATTCCACGATGTATAAAGATTTAACCTGCATTTGTAAATTGAACTGCAAACTTTGCACACAGTAGTTTCCAGAAGAGCTCCTGTATGGGCTCAATATAAAGCCAAACAGATTTACAGCTGTGAATGAATGTTTGTAAGTAATTTATATATGCAAATACAATTTTGTCTACCTGTAAAAACAATCTTACTGAGAAATTCCACTTTGTGAATGTGTAGAAAAGGATTTGCATGGTTGTAAAAATATATCTTTTAAAAGAAAAATAGAAGTGCTGTGCAGGGATGCAAAGTAAATGCAGATTTCTAGCCCTGTTTACACCTGTCTCTGACTGGATGATGATAAACCAAACTGTCCAATCAAAAAGCGTAGTACGTGAACTTTAAAGATCTGGTCCATTAAATGGCACTTGGTGCAAGTGGGCTACCTCTGTGATAAAATTAATGTGAAGACAGTTATCACACAAACTTGTGATTAAAGAACAGACTAATTCAGCAAGAAATCTAGTGAGTGTTGAATTTGGGTCCATGGCTGAAATTCTATCAGTGTAAAACAGCTGAATGGGACCAAAGTGTATGCAGTCGGATACCTAATGCATTTTAAGTTAAATTCCAAGTTTTGCAACATGTGACACAATTCCCCCCTGTGGCAGCCTGTAATGCAATCAGATCAAACCAATGAATGCATAATGGATCAAATGAACCCCAAAATAAGGCACCATAATTTCAGCAAAATGGATCCCATTATAGGCTTTCAACAATACACATTAAAGCATATGTGCACAACACGAACAGCTTATAGTTTAAGCAACCGAATGAGATGGACCAGTAAACTATGTTTACTATATAAATCCTGGGGTATGCAAGTTAATGCGGCTAACGCTGGGTGGTATATTATAATGATGTAAGCAACTAGCGGGGGAGAGAGAAATGGTTGTGTGCCTCTGTGAGCAAACTGTATTTGCATACTCTATTGATACAGATCAAAGATAGTAGGATGAGTAGTACCTGTTTCATGAATATGCATAAGGTGATGTTCTATTTTCATTATGAGTCCATTTAAGCCTGAGGTGCACTGCTGTGTTTTCACCTTATTCAGAATATTCCTTCAACCTGCGACCTCTGCTAAACAAAGCAGAACTTATCTGGCTTTATGTCTTTAAAAAAAGGAGATGGAGAAAATAAGATGCATAAAGCAAGAGAAGTGCTAAGAAGAGCGTAAAGAACACACCAGGTCAGGAAAGAAGGGAATTAAATAGGGTGCAAATCCTCTGGATGTATGTTTTTGCTCTGCTGATTTTATTAAGGAAAAACAGTTGCAGTCGAAAGTTTAACATCCAGAATTGGAATGATCCATGTATGAACCTTTTTTCCATCCAGTTTTGGATACATTTTTCACCAAAATCTTGTACTTATAATGGGTGAGTCTGACCACTGTGCAAAGCATTCTCCAGCATGTCCCAAAGATTCTCAGTTGAGTTCAGGTCTGGATCCACATGTGAAATGTCTCATGTCTCTAACCACCCTTACACAATTTGAGCCAGATGAATCTTGGCATTGTCATTTTGGAATGTGCCCATGTCATCGAGGAAGATGGAATAACCTCATTTAGTTTATTCATGTAGTCAGCTGACATTCTTTGGGCACATAGATCATAGTACGGTGGCTCTGGAGTATCACAGCAAAACAAAAGCCACTACATTAAGGCTAAAATTACAACACTCCACAATTAGCCAGAACATTCTACAATTACGCACAACACATACTTTCATCATGGTTGTTTAGGAAATGACAAGCCGCTCATTGCATAATAACTTTTGGCCAAATGAAAGATATGGGACTAGCAAATTATTAACCAATAGCAAACTCTTGCCTATTTGCATAGCTAAATGTGGTAGCTTTTTATTTGGCCAGCCAGTGTATGTTCAAAAATGTTCAACCTCTGGTGAACAGCACATGAAGTGTGACGTTGTTGTGACAAAAAATTGTAAAAATGCTGTTTTACAAAGAATTCATATTAGTCTCCACCATGTTAATGTTTAATCCTATTCAAACAGCATGGATTTCTTATCCCACAAAAGTCATGGTACTAAAAAGCATCATCATCCTTTAGACAACTGTTGTAACATAGCAGTGCAACATGAAAGTGAAAACACGATTTTATACATGGAAGACAAACACAAGTATGTCACAAATGTTATTTTACATTTCTTTTAATAAAACATCTTAAGTCCTGCATGCTATAGCTTTAAAGGAAAAACACCACCCCCACCTTGCCATCCCACATCTCTGCTTTTCTTAAACAATTAGATAGAATAAAAGCAAAAAGACCTGCCTTTACAAAATTAACCTGTCATCATGGTGACTAGGAGGTTGTTTTTTTTTTTTTATAAATTAATGAAGCCCCTCCCCACCTGCTGTCTGAAAAAAACCCTGTAACACCATCTTAATCATCTAAAGAGGAAGATTCCAATTATCTATAGTGGCCCTCACTCAAACAATACCTCTCTGCTGGTGCCAAAGTTCTCTTCCTTCCCAAAGCCATCACACCAAATTTGATAAAGGAACAAATCCCACTCGGCTCATCTATTCTATTGTCTCTTCTTTGATTGATTATTGAAGAAATGCCTGTGTGTCTAACTTGATGCATTTAAATTAATAGTTAAGATTTTTCAATTACACTCAAGTACAACTATAGGACAGGGTATAGCTTAGTATGCAACACATCTTGCCTATTTTAGTTTTCATATCTACTTGTGTTATTTAATAAAGTGCAGCATAAAGTCTAGTTGTTGATTTTTTTTTCAGAAGTATGAAGCAATAACCAAGAAGACAAACTCATTTAACATGGTAACCTATGTTCTATGAGATATACATCGTAAAGGCGATGCAACCAATTAAATTCCCCTAGATACGTCCTTTACATACTGCATACATACTTTCCCAAAGGACTCATAAATAAACTTTGTGGAACAATGTCCCTAGGGCCTGAAAGCATTCAAAAATGTTTTTTCATGCATCTAATTAATGTGTTGGGTTACGGCTGCCATGACTGGCTTGTGTTATTCGGCATTTCTGCCATGGTAAAAAGCCACGGCTCTAATTAGGAGAAATGATATATTTGCCATAATGAGAATTGATGACTTTTTTTCTGCATCACCAGGCATTTTTCATCTTTCTCTCAGTCTTTCCAGCTGAAGGCCATGCTCTTTTTCACTCCTTCACACAGACATTTCAAAGCTTTGTATAAAAAAGAAATACTAAATGAAAGAGTATTTAATTAATGGACTTCCTTTTCAGCAGATCTGACTTCATGGTGACGGCCCAAAAGCTTTCTGATTATCCAAATAGGATAGTTTATGGGAGAATGTTCCCCCACTCAAAATAAATTAAAAAAAAAACTCATCTAGTGCATAAATGCATTATTTAGGCTGTCAAACTATGAATCTGCATAAACAATAACCTCTGACTTCTTGTTGGTCGCAGAACCTCCTAATCTTTGAACACAAAAGCAGTCGCTCTCCATGAGGCTTTGCAATGCTGTGCTAATGCTGTGTAAACATTGCTGCTGCTGTTTGCCACTGATTTAGCACATGTTAATATTACATGAGACAGAAGGGCCCTTTGATGATGTAAGTGAACATTCAAACTAGGGCTTTCCACCTCAGGGAAGGGGAGACGAGGCTGTGGAGCAGCTCCTTCGAGATTTGTTTCACTTCCGCATTTGCAATCCAGCTTGGGGAGAGTTGAGCTGTTCAGTTTTAAAATTTTATTTATTTTTTCAGTAGCATTAAAAAAGAGAGAATGGTTTCAGAAGCCTATTCAACAAAAACATCTTACAGCTGCTTTCCTGCACATTTCTATTTTTCTAACAACTTCCAGATTTATCAGATGATTATGAGATTATCTATCTATCTATCTATATATATATATATACAGCTTGTTTTACAACCATTACTTAAGGGTGTGGTAATAAAATGTATACAATCACATTTACAGTGGCTACTGAATTATTAAATCATATCTATAAGAAAACTGCAGAAAAATGTCATGTTTGCCATATATTTTCTGCCCCCATGATTAATGTAACAGCAGATCTATTGCAGAGGCTTGTACTTAAGCATCAAAGATGTGTTTCCACAGATTGTAGTCACAACACGTAGTTGTGTACATCCTTATTCTGAACAGGGACCGGTAACTTTATTCACTCTGATGTGCTTATATAATATCAAATCAATGCATACACACCAAGAAAGTAACATGTCTTAACAGGAACCATTTACCAAAAGATTAGATTCAGCCTAGAGTATCCTTTGTTTTCTCTCTCTCTCACACACACACACACACACACGACCTAAACAAATATTTTCAGACTCATTTTAATCGTTTTAAATCTGAAAGCCACTGAACACTTGTTACATTATACATGGAAATTGTGGGTCTTCTTTGAGTATTAATTTTACTACATAGTTTCTTACTATAAATATGAATATTTGGAAAACCTGTAAGGCAGAAAACAACACAAAGTAAGCTATTAAACTGCCATTAAAAGCAAATTTTGAGCATCAGCTTAACTTTTTAGATGATATACAGTAAGAAACAGTCACCTGCTGATAATTGTAGATAATTAACATGACATAACACCTTTTTCTCTGGAATAAAGTCCACCCACACAGATTCCTGTTAAATTGCTATAACACACAGATGTTCTCAGACTCCAGAATAAAGACAGAACAGCATCTGCCTGAAAGCAATACCTAGAGCCAGTTTTAGGAATAACAAGTGCATTGAAGTAGCAAATGTTAGGAAGAATGAAAATGCCTATCTAATTCAGTCCCATCTGCATAACGTTTAGCTTTGCTCAGCAAACCAGCTTTCAGATGTAGTTGTAGGCCTACTGGAAAAATGGGAATTAATTTGCTTTACTTGCTCCGTTGTTCTGCACCCCACAACAAAAGCAATACATCTATCTGTGGCATTTTCTCCCGCAGCACGGGACTTACCAATGTTAGATAATATTTTACAGTTTTGCACTGAAAACTGAGAGGTATTCTTTAGATTTGTCATGTGTAGTCCTTCAACTGAGAGTCTTAAAGCTACCTTAAGTCTCAGTTCAATAACTTGAGAGGCTTCCAGGTAGCAGCAATCTCTGTTTTCCTTTAGACTGCTTCACTTGTTTGATAGAACAAATTTCCCCTGGTCTATCAGGAGCCTGTGGCCAGTGTGTGTCTTCTGGGAGCTGTCTCCCATCATTGCTACAGCAAGCTCTGATTATACCACACCTCCCTCGGTTGCAACTGGACAGTTCACTGATGATGTGGACAGAAAACTGAGTCCTTTGTCTATGGCTCTCCTCTCTTTGAGGCCTCACTCCCCCTCTCTCTTTTTTGGTCTCAATAACTTTGAGTACACACTGTTTTTAAGAAAAAAAGTTTCCAAAGCACTGCGAAAGCACAAAAACTTGTGCTTTTGCACACATTCACAGCACAATATCATCAATAGAGCAGGGTAAGGACGAGCAGCTGTGAGAAAGAGGAGATCAAATTCAGGAGAGAGAACAGACTCTTGATGAGCCATTAACCTGCTGTCGGTAAGGTAAAATGGCTGCAGGACGTGGTTTAATTTACCCTTGTATAAAGAGGTTGTTGAATTGATGAGCCACAGGAAAGGAGTTTCACCCCCAGTTTGGTGTATTAGCAATGTTGATGGTGAACAGGTTGAGAAAGGAATTGGAATAGCAGTCAATACTACCAATCAATCCAAGAATAGCTTCTAAAGATGCGGCCAAATCAGTAGAACTAATAATATAGATTTAGGCAAGGTTATTGGAGAGGAAAGCTCTAATTTGAAAGGAAATCATTTGAAATCTCCTCTGAAACACAATTGTTTTTAGCAAGATGGGGATTTATTCTGTGAGGTAGGTTGAATGATTTCCCTTTTGCTAGGCATTTTATTTTGTTAGCGAATGCTTTCATTTATCTATCTTGGGGCAGGGCATTCTCAGCATTAAGTTTAAGATCTATTTTAAAAAATATTCATCAGCAGGTACAAAGAGTCAATTTTCACTTTGAAATAAGTCGCCAGAAGGTCCTATGTGGTCTCTTTACCATCCATTACAGTGGCTCTATGGATGATAAAACTTAATAGACAAAATATGACTATCCAAGGTCTCTTTATAAATGAAAAAGTGATGGAAAAAAATTGAAAATCATGATCTTTACAAATGTGTCCAAGTCGTGTGGTTTTGCACAGGGTTCTTGCAGGTTTCAGTAAATTAAATCTAAAGACTTTTTAAGAGCATCATGAATGAAACGCAACACATTACAAGAGACATCTAAACAATCTTAGAATTTCAGTCTTTGATTTTTATTTATCCACTTATTAAATTAAAATTCCTGACTCTTAACATGGGGGGTGTAATGACCTTGGATGAAAATCTGAGCATTTAAGACATTTTCAAGGCATTAAAACTATTGCTTTAGATGTTTTCTAGGCTTTCTAAGACCAACTGAAACGCAGTTTGCAGGTTGTCTAATGACCCCCACATGCGAGTGAAAATCTGACATTCCTGCGCTTTAACTGGCGACACCATAAACCATAACCATTTTGTGTTTTTATATAAATTTAGTGTGTTTTCTTTCATTACCTTGATGTTTTAGGAGTCACAGGTTTGACAGCAACTTACCTTTATAAAAAGGTATTTGTACAGAATGATGGAATATCTTCATCCAACAGGAAGTTTAGCATCATCACAGAGCTACATAGGAATGTTTATTACCTCACCATTTTACATTCAAGATACAGAAAACATTTGGAAAAATCTCCCATTTTAAGATATCATTAAAATCTAATACAGCAAATGGGTTTACTTTGTTCTTAAAAAACATTGTCACCTTGACGACTGGCATTATTTCCATCAGTTGTAAAATATAATATGCATGAGGATCTGAAAGGATATGTGTTTATGCAGCTTGCTTATGTGGGAAGGATGACGCGCTTTAATGCATTTCATATCCTTGAGAATAAAATGAAGACAGACATTAATTGAAATTTCATAGCATGTAAGAACAAAAGGGCTTTGGCCTAGAGTAATAACTCCAATGGCACCATGATTCACATTCACCTCCATCTGGAGAGCAGGTATTTAATGTTATCTTCCCATGAGAGCAGATAATCAGAAATGACAATGTGAAAAATTCACATACAGTACATATGAAATTGAAATGGTTTAAAATACGAATATCAGATCAATTGAGATGTGTTTGTAACACAATGAATTGTTGGTGTGCTCAAGGTAAATTCCTTCTACAAATGCAAAAATTAAATGAAGTTCAATACCAGCTCTTTCAGTATGATCTTGTGCACACACTTCCCATATTATACCGCCGCACAACTACAATGTGACTTGTGTGTGAATAGTTTTAACCTTCATTGACTGATCAGCTTTAGTGATTCTATCAAACACTGGTTTCATATAATCTAATGAATTAGCATGAAACACAAAACTGATGCTCAAAGTCATCATAAAGTTATTACCCAACTATATTTTCAAAATAAATTTTGTTTGATGAATTTATTAACTTTTCAGATGAGACGATCAAATGCTGTTTACATTACACATATAAAGTGAGACATTTCTTCATGCCGTATGCTTTGAAACACTAAATTGTTCATATCCTCAAAAAGGAAACTCAAAAAAATAATAAATGAATCAGAGGGAAAAAGGCATTATGGAATATCTAAAGTGATATGACTAAGCCCCAGTGGGCACATGACTAAATTAAGGATTTATGCTGAGCCATATATCATGCTACCAAAGGAGATCTTCTTGTTGGAAGCATGGAGCCATGCTGCAATGCCAAGTCTTATTCCTCTTTTGCTTCTGTTTTGTCACACTTAATCTCATGTAATCCACTTAGTGTCATAAGTGAGAAACATGACAGGAATACCAGCACTTCTTGTTATGTAGCACCTTTACAGAAGCTATCCCAGCCCTCTGCCAGATTGCTCACGTTGTCTCGAAGAAAAGCTTATCTTCATGGCAGTTTACTGGGGAAAGGTTTGGGTAAATGTGTCACACAATCATTGCCACCAATTCATGCATTCTAAGAGAGAGAGGGTGAGAGAGCAGACTCATACTAGTTAATTTCCTACAGTAGGTGGTGGTGGGGGTCTTTTACATGCTTAATGCTGATATAATTTCCATTTGCTACCCTCTTTTGCCATTTTTGGGACAGTGGAGATGAAACACAAAGACTATAAATGTCAGCCTGACAGTAAAAAAAATGGGTTGACTCCATCCTAGGGCATGGTAGTAATTCTTCAAAGGGCTAATGACAAATGACCTCCTATGTGAGCTAAGTCGTAGAGAAATTAATAAAGAAGCTGTGAGAGAAGACTGCCACAGAGGCCAGACCTACAAGATGTATTAAGGACAATTTCAAATTTTTACATGAAACTACTGCAAACCTGTACACAATGGAAATTTTATAGCTTTAAGTATTATGTTTCGGATTTGAACAAAGGAAGCGGACTTTGCCATTTGCAGACTGCAATGCTGATACTGGGAAATCATCAATAATGTTGTGATAGCTCTGAGATACTGTGCCGTAACCACAGCAGTGCAGAACAGCAGACTAAAACCATGTGAGTTAGTGTCCTACAAAGTTGGCAGTTATGGATTTCCAGTGGAAACGTCCCTCTGACTGGAACTTAACTGGATATGGCCTGTGGCAGTACTGATCAGGTTACTGATCAGGTGAACTCATTGCAATATTTGAATATACATAGAAATGTATGATTAAAGGAGACAAAAAAGCACATTCTTGCTTGAATAGTTGTATTTTTGCTTTTGCAACCAGGGGGAAAAGACTTGCTTTACTTAATTGCAATGCAATGAAATTGATGTTTTTCTTTTTATCTTTTTTTCCAACAGTTTTCTTCCGATTGTATCAATCTATGAAAAGAGTTTCTCATTGCATTATGTTAGGAAAGGTAACATTTTAATAGCATGTGAAGGCCTGGGATGACAAAAGCTGTGTGAAAATGTTTTTGACAAACCAAGGCTGCATATTTTCTCTGATTTTACTCTAAAAAAGATTAATCTAACCTCCCAATTAATGAGAAACCCCAAAACACATTTAACCTATAATCAAAAGAATACAAACTAAAATAATTGACTTTCTGTTGGTTTCAGAATACCGTGCAGTTTGTATTCTTTCAAGCGGTCTTCTCATAACTCATTTTCTCCCCATTCAGCTCTTTTGCACCTCCAAGGCCGAACAGATCAAAAATCTCTCAATGTGACAGCCTCATTTATAATCTGATGATCAAAGTGCTTCAGCAATGCACGGTTCACTATTTTTTTCTTGCATAAGAAAGACTATTCTTATTAGGTTAGTAATGATATGTCAATTTTGTTTATCTGATTTGTATATTGAGGATTTATTAGTTTAATCAAACTCATGAGGTGCTACCTAACAATATTTTGGAGGCATGATTAGTTTTTATTTGTCATGTGTCTTATACAACTTGTTTCTATCTATAAAATATTGTGCTCTTACAAGAACAAACTACCTGAGATAGATAATGTTGGATATGATATAAAATTTCATGCACTTGTGTGACTATATATTACAAAGGCAGAGTTACTGTAAGGCTAATAACTTTGACTGAAAGAGAGGATTATTGTTGGCCTAAAGGCTTGGGCCATCACAAACTAACCTGCTCAAACAGTGATCCTGTCCAGTAAAGTGCTTAATGCCTCTAGAATAACATTTACTACTGCAGTATCTCTCATGTCACTGAGCCTTGAAGGCTGGTTTATTATTGGTTACATTCAACTTTGTATTGATTTTGCATAACACGTGCAATCGTTTCCCTTGCTCATGCTCAAAGTAAGGTCATTGCTGTAAAGTGAAAGAGGGAAAAGCTAATGAACTGTTGACAATAAAATGATCAGCAAAATGAGAACCACGACAACAAATGTTGAAATAGAAGGTAATGAATAGAGCAACAGTTAAACTGTTGGGTCCAAGTACTGCATTACATTTATTAATGAGAAATTCAATAAATAAAAAAGGGGAGAGGGGGTGAAGTAAATCACTCATGGTTTAATAAAGATTTCAAAATGAAAACACAATCTCATGACAAGGCGCACTGATCATGACAAAATCAATAAAAGGTGACATAAAATGAAGCTAGAAATACTTAGAGCCAAACAACCTCAACAGCTAGGACGCTTTACAGATATACGAAAACACATCTACAGGTTTATCATTTTAAAATCTATACTGAGATTTTCAAGACATACAGCGGATGTAACATCGACATCTTTCAATAGAAGGTTCAAACATAAGACTGAAGGTCAGTGAAAAGTCTCATTCAGATATTTGAATAGTGATGGAGCGTAACATCCATTAGATGTCCAGGAATCACTGGCATGAATACATTCTCATTGCAGCTGCAATAAAAGGGAACCTTGGAAACTTTACAATATTGGACTTTCATCCTGTTCACATTGGTGTGCACTAATTCAATGATGAGCTCATATTCAATCGCCACTGGAAAAGGCTGATGATGTTAAATGAAGTAAAAGGAAGCAAGGCACTTATGCATGTGCCTTATATGGAACTGAATGGGGAAAAATTTGGATGCTGAATACATGAAATTCAAAAAGTAGTCAGCACCTTCTATTCCAGTGTATCTGAACCATACCTTTAACTTCTTACTGTTCCAAGATTTGCCAACTCTTAATAATCCATTGGTATATGCATGTGCATTCACATGCTTGTCTGCTGCAGGGGAATAGGTGTAGATAATGAATGTATGATATAGGTGCAAGTAGTGACCTGAAAACATAAGGAGAGCTGTTGCATGAGATCTTTTTATCAATTTGTATTTGGGATTTTTCTCAATTCACCAAAGTCAACATTTTTATAACAACTGTGAGACAAATTTACTTAAACTTTAATTAAACTGAAAAATGCATATAATTATTTAGAAGAAGTTTGTATTCCCCTTTGAAGAATACGTACCTACTTCTACCTAAAGACACACAGGCTGATCATTGGCCTAGCGTACCATGCTCCCCTGAATTGGAGCTGCAAAAAAGATCCCAGTATGTTGAGCTATGCAAACTAAGGTAACTACTTTAAAAGATTACTATTCTCTTATCACAGAGAAAAAAGAGCAGATTATCTAAAAATAAGATAAAAGCTTAGGTTGTTATACCTTGCACTACTACTACTACTTGGGACAAGGACAAACAAGAGGAAAATATAATTTAACTAAATTAAGCTGCAAATGCAAAATGGGTACTTATTAGCACTTACACTAAAGCTTCCAAGGTTTGTGTGAGTTTAACAGCATGCTTATTTAAAAAATCTCAAATAGTTTGAAATAAGATGGTGTATATAAAGAACAAAAGAAAAACAAACACACAGACACATCTGGTTAAACGGTCTACTATTAAACTACCAGTCACACCAGTCTATATGTGAACTACATTCACATTAAAATAATCATTTATTTTATTTCTACTATACCTGAGAAATATATTTGTTTACAATGTGTGTTAAAATTCATGTGAAATTCTTTTAGTATATTGGGAATCCAATGGGCAGCATGATGAGTTGGCATGACAAGATTATTATTACAACTGAATTAAGAAGTGAAGGACTCTGTTTTGCTGACTGTGGCAGGGCAGTTCCATTAACTTTCATGGATCCATAACATGACTTTAAGTCATTGATGTACCCAGCTTAATAATTATTGGTTTGCTGTTACTGGTCAATTTCATATAATGAACAGTATATGATTAAAAATGCTGGCGAAGGGGAACTTTGCTCGACAGACGTGAGCAATGAGCAGTGGAGGCCAACTGGATCCAGAGCAAAGTAAAACCCTACAGGTATAATGACAGGCACATCTTCGCTTTGATACTGATGATCATGTCACAACTCCAAGCCAATGAATTCCGGACATCTGAGAGATAACTGCAGTGACATCAATTTTGATGTTAATACCTCAAACATGCTAGATGACTGAAATGGTGACCACTATGATGACTATCTATAGTGGCCTGAACAATGATGATGAGATGAGGATGGCAATGACAATTATCTTGCCAATATTGATGGTAGCTCTGAATGCTGTACTCATTTAGCGCCAATAGATCGGTGATCTTTATATTTTTCCTGATAGAGGCATACAATTTTACACAGCACTGCCTTACAGCTTGTATTATATAATAGTAATTAAATGGCATGATGTTCCTATTATTTGTGTTAAAATGAAGTAATTACTGTAACTTAACACAGTATATTTTTCTGTTTTTGAGTACTGAACTTTTGGCAACTATTATTTTTGTTGGGATCATTTTAGCCTTTACAAACATAAATGGCACAGTCGATTAAGCCTTAAGCTATATGTTACACACCTTTTGTTCCTAAACACAACCATCAAAGACAAACCTTCTCATCACGTCTTTAAGTAGTCGTCAGAAGCAGCTCCACAGGGTTCTTCGAAGACATTCCACAGCTCTTCTTTAGATCAGCAGTCTTTTATTCAGTGATTTGTTAAGATGAACCCACACAGCTTTAACAGCAAGTCATTCAAAGGAATCAGTCTTAGTCGTTTGTTCATATCTGCCTCCACAAGGGACGGAAAAGTGCTTCCACATGGGGGTAGAGGCAGTGTTTCCCTTGCCATTAAATGAAGTGGTGAACAAAATATCTATGTCATGGTTAAGCTTAGAATACTCTCTTTTCTCTTCTTTTTTTTTTTTTTACAGCACATCCATCACCGCTACCGACTCCTTGTCATGTACTTGGCCTCATATTCTTTTAATGGAATTATGGGCCATATCTGCCCATTATTCTGTACAGCACATGGGTACACTTAGAGGAGAGGAGCAATCTCTTTTGTAACACTGAGATCTGCTTTCTGGGGGAGATTCATCACTCCAAAAGTCCTGTTGCCACTCATTTTCAGTCCAGTTCTTGTATTATTTTTCATATCTCATAGATTTTTCCCCCTATTTTATTACCTTTAAACAAATGGCCTCCCATCAGCCACTTTATCATTTGTGACCAAACTATGACAAGGAGTAGGTGGGGCAAATGTAGCTCTCTGTTTTAAGATTTTTTTTTTAAATTCCCGTTTCTTATGGTATCACTTGAAAATGTTCCCTTGCTTTAAATAGCTCTGGCACTTACTTTTATCTGCATTTCTCAAGCTAAATCTTTTAAGGACAAATGGCACACCATGCTGAGATAAGCTAAACTCTTTAAAAATCACTTTGTTTGTGCAAAAATCTATTTTATGCCTGTCAAGATGTATTATCTTTAACAACACTAAACTATTTCCCTAAAAATCGTCAAGTTTAGCACATAATTATATGAGCAGGTAAGAAACAGCTATAGCCAAATAAAACCTCAGAATGTCTGGAAATGTATTTCTAAAGAGTGTTTTAACAGATTAAAAGGCAGTCCATCGCTTTCAAGTTTAATTACATGCAATACTAAATTCTTAAAGTATAACTGTTTAGTTATTAGAGTGGACGTGGAATAACGTATAATAACTTGGGGAGACAAACAAAGAAGAAGAAAGAGATCTTCGATAATTGTAAATTTATTTCTGACATCTTCAAATCAAAGTTTGTTTGACATGGTTTATTTCGAATATGCAATTATAAATGATAAATTAGAATTACATAAATTAGTAGACATAAAT
>JBAMHV010000004.1:7527345-7549635 GCA_037177535.1 Pseudomugil gertrudae | reverse complement strand
CCGCCTGTGAGACTGGCCGCCTGTGAGACTGGCCGCCTGTGAGACTGACCGCCTGTGAGACTGACCGCCTGTGAGACTGGCCGCCTGTGAGACTGGCCGCCTGTGAGACTGACCGCCTGTGAGACTGACCGCCTGTGAGGCTGGCCGCCTGTGAGACTAACCGCCTGTGAGACCGGCAGCCTGTGAGACCGGCCGCCTGTGAGACCGACCGCCTGTTAGACCGACGGCCTGTTAGACTGACCGCTTGTGAGACTGACCGCCTGTGAGACGGACCACCTGTGAGACTGACCGCCTGTGAGACTGACCGCCTGTGAGACTGGCCGCCTGTGAGACTGGCCGCCTGTGAGGCTGGCCGCCTGTGAGACTGGCCGCCTGTGAGGCTGACCGCCTGTGAGGCTGACCGCCTGTGAGGCTGACCGCCTGTGAGACTAACCGCCTGTGAGACTGGCCGCCTGTGAGGCTGACCGCCTGTGAGACTGACCGCCTGTGAGGCTGGCCGCCTGTGAGGCTGACCGCCTGTGAGGCTGACCGCCTGTGAGACTGACCGCCTGTGAGACTGACCGCCTGTGAGGCTGACCGCCTGTGAGACTAACCGCCTGTGAGACTGGCCGCCTGTGAGACTGACCGCCTGTGAGACTGGCCGCCTGTGAGACTGACCGCCTGCGAGACTGACCGTGCGCGCTTTAGGACAGTGAGAGCTCCCGCTGCTCGTTCGTGACAGTAACTGCAGAATAATATCTGCTTTCAGGTCAGTCGCTAAAACACCAGAAAAGTATCCAGTAAATCCAGAGAAAGTCGCTAGATATGTTGCTAGTCGCTTTTCACAAAAAAAGTTGCCAAGGGGGTTTGGAAAGTCACCAGATTTAGCGAGAATGTCGCCAAGTTGGCAACAGTGGCTACAGCTGGCCCAGCAGCATTATATTGTAGAGAATAAATAATTGAGAAATAATGTGCCATTCACAAATAACAGCTACAATTCAGCTGTTGCTCATAACAAGAAGATCATGAAATCCTTTAAATAAAGTAGGTTTAACAAAACTTGACGAATAGCTGAGTGGCTCACTGAGGCATGGGCGGTTAGGTTAGCTTCAAACATTGGATTAGCATCATGTTTGCAAGTTTGCATTGTAATGGGGAAATGTTTGTATTTTGTAGAAACCTGTTCTGTCACAAAAGCAGATGCCTGAGGGAGACTGTTGCAAACATACACTGTGATAAGTTTATGACTCATGACAAATGGAAAGAGATAGAATTATCCTGAGCATACACTTGCACTCAGAGCCTGACTTGTTTACAAATCAACAGAAGGTAATGACATACAAAAACAAGGATCTGAGTTTAAAAGAGGACACTGAGGAGGACTTTTGTGTAATTGAATTCACGGTTCAGATTTGGATATAGTTTTTAGAGATTTAGTGTACGTTAGGGTGTTCTTACTAAAAACATGTTTTTTCTTCTAGAAAAAAGTAATTTCATATGATCTGCATGTTAATTATACTCATAAGAAAACATATACAGTATGTGTGTGTGCGTTTCCATTAATCTGTACACACTGGTTCACATGGATGCAGTTTCCTTTCCTTGAAAAAAAAAAACTGGAAAAGATTTAACACAATTGTTAATAAAACATTTCCCAGCTTCAAAAAAGATAAAACATAAAAAATACGGAGAATAAACTGGAAATGTTTTAGGCAGAATAAAGAGTTACAGCTGACAGAGATTGTGGCAGCTGTTTCTCCTTATCACAAAACCCTCCACAATTAAAAGCAGCTGTGCTAATCAACAAACTAATAGCAGAAATGGAAATGATTTCAACAACCTGGAGCAGAAAGAGGGAGAGAAAGAGAGATGGAAGAGATATATGCAGCAGAATATGTGAGGCAGTTGTGCTATAGGGAATCCTGAAATCAGCCATCAGTCAAAGCATGGCCCAAAGAGATCATGTGACAGATACATTCATTATAGACAAGATGACAGGGGGTACAACACATGGCTCATTTCAAATATCGTTGTCAGATTGGAGACTTTTTGAATACTAATTCATTTAAAAAAGGGAGAAAAAATATTCTAAATGTATCCATTTATTTTCATTTTATTGCAACTATTGTATTTATATCATCTGTCTGATATCTACATACTCTCCTCTAACTTTTATAAACAGCAAATGTGTCATCTAATATCTGCATTTATTGTTTAAGGGAATTTTGAAGAATCCATTTTTTCCCTTATGTTACATTTTCAGTATCGCCCTCATCCTTTATGCTTTTGGAGCAGTTTAAACTTGTATAAGCTGTATATGCCCTCAACCCAATTCAGTCTGTCATCCATTACAGGGCAAACACAGGCAGTACTGTACAACTGGCACAGAAATACCAATACACATAAGATGTTTGTCTTTAGGATTATTGAGGAAACCCAAAGTGCCTGTAACATACTTATGAATTCAAACAAGAAATGTTCTAACAGTAAGGTGAAACTGCTAACCACTTCACCCACTGTTACTTCTGTGGTAGAAATAATGACATTTAAAATAAGTGAGCAAACATACAATCCCAAAGAAGACAACTAAAATGCTGTATGCTTCAAGCATAACCAACCAAAGAAGATAGATGTTAACAAGCAATGTCTTGGTGGTACTTTGTGGACCACACAAGGTCTCAGATTCTATATTTGTTGTAACTATCTTTTGTTTTATGTCTACCTTGGAACCAAAAGTGTCCATAAAATCAGTAGTTATCAATCACGTACAGTGATTTACCGGTCATCCTGCACGGGTCTGCCCGTAGTCACAAAACAGTCAATGCAAGAAAGGAATAGAGACCAATGCAAATTTAAAAAGGGCATTTTAGACATATTTTTACATCATGTAAGTGAGTGAACATTTTGCTCAATTTAATAACTGAACAAATCATTGCACTTTCATGTCTAAGGCTGAGTCAAATGAAATAAGACCTTGTCATCTACTCATGCATTAAGTAAGTAGGGCCTTACTTTAAGTACATTACCTTACATATTAATGCATGTATGCAGAGCACTAATGGAGGTTGACTGGATAAAGTCAAATCAAGAGGATTGATAGATGAATTTGGATAAAACTCAAGAAAATTTTAAATGATGAAAGAAAACATACTCAGTTTTCGGTGCAAGTTATTTCCCTGTCAACTCTGAGTCTTAAAGCCTAAATGACAAATCATGTTGATAATTTGTAATTTAAAATTGTTTTCTTACATTGTATTAGGCATATAAAATCAAGTAAATGTATTCAGTTTCTTAGAATACAAAGTTATGCTAGTTTGTAATGTTTATGAATAAGTTGAGGTGTTAAATGGCCGTAACAGTTGTCAGTTTGGTTTGCTAATTTTCAAGCTTGAGTTGTTAGGCTTATTAATGTGCATGGTTTACTCATTAGCTTGCTTTGACATTTTAGTTCTCCAGTCTGTTCAGACAGCTCAGGGTCAAAGCTCAGCTGATGCTATGTTAAATCTGGAATGCATTTAAAGTGCTAATGGTGTTGTTTCCTCTCAGGAGGGACAAGGGTTGTTCATTTTCTTTACCTCTGCTAACTAAAACAATAGCCATGTATTAAAAACTGTTTTCTATGAACGCAGGACTGGCACTTTTAATGTGGGACCCAAAACATAGCATTTTGCCTGCTTTATTTCAGCAAATTCTCTGGATATGAAATGCATAACCTGTATGTGCATTTTATAAGTTTTATTTTATTTTGCTCTTATCGTTTCTTAAGGGCATTTTATCATGTTTAAACTCCAGTGTTCTCCTCATGGGGATCCTTCACATTGGTGGTGCTGCCATCTTGGTCTGGGGTTGTTGCCACAGGGTCTTTCCTGGTCTGGGTGGTGTGGGGTCAGACACCGCACACATGCATGTCAGTGAATGCATTTGTGGGTGAGAATTCATTGCTATGTTGTCTGTTTGTGTGTTTTAATTTAATTGATTTTATTATGTACAGCACTTTGTGTTGCCTAAGGCATGAAAAGCGCTTTACAAATAAAGTTATTTTTCTATTCCTTAAATAAAATACCTGTCCATGTAAATTTCAGGCAGTGCTTCCTTTGTTTGACACCTAACAGAAAAGAGAGCATGATGGGACAAGTAACAATGGTCTATCTGTTGTAATTTGAACTTTCAATGTTGTGATTTTGTGGTTTGAACACCCTTGGCTGTGTGTGATTGTGCACGTGGATTAATCTAAAACCAGCACTACAAAACAAAAATAGAAAAGAAGTGACCATACTTTGTCTCATCAACAGAGTTCACATGCCTGTAGGTTTGAATAATTGTATTTAAATACTCCATGTTGTCTAGTTCTTTGTCTTTTGTTATTGTTGCTCACCTGATATTTTCAAAAGGACATTATGTACTGTACCATGCCATAGTATTCACCTCCTGAGTTTTTTTTTTTTCTAGCAAGACAATGACCCAGATCACACAGCTAAAACTACAAATAAATGGTTTGAAGACAACTAGGTGGATGCTGTGGAGGGGCCGTGTCAAAAGCCAGATCTCAATCCGATGGAGAATTTGTGGCTGGACTTGGCAAAGGCTGTTCACACCCAATCCCCATGCAACCTGACAGAGACGTTTAACAGTTTAGCACGGAAGAATGGAGCAGAATTGCAGTGTCCCGATGTGCAAGTCTTATTGTGACATATTCACACATACTGTACTCTGTGCTGTAATTGCGGCTAAAGGTGCACCCACAAAATACTCAGTTGAAGGGGGTAAATGTTTATGCATTCACTAATTTTATGGTGTATATTATTATTCAATTGTCATTGTTTTGTAGAAAAAAGTTTCAATTTGACAGTAAATAAAAAAATTGATTCACAAAAGCCAAATTTTGTTCTACATGATTGATTTGCAAAAGCAACAAAGGAGTAAAACACCTATAGAGGTGAATACTTTTGCAAGGCACTGTAGACATTGGAAGAGAAAGGTACACCTGGTTTCAATTCAATAAAATAAACTATTTGGCTCTAAGCAAGTAATTATTTATTAATAAAATACTAAACCAAAATGCAGAAGCTGGTCGTGAAAAACAAATGATACCCTACTAGCTCACAAAACCACCTTTGGCTGTAACAACCTGAAGTAATTTCAGCATTTTTCCTTGTCTACTTGCTTTAAAATTCACTGTCATGATCAGTGTCTACATCCTGTTAGAGCAGAGGGTGAGCATGAAAGGAGTTTCACTGCTGCCAGTACCAGATGTACAGCAGGAAAGCAGAGGGTCACCTGCTGTTAAAAGACTAGTGAGGCATAAGCGGGCCTGACTTATGGAGATGAAGTCCTGGAAAAGCCTTTTGTCTTGGTGTAATCTTGTCAGGTAATAAAATTTCCTACATGCAGGAGGGTTTTTGTGGTCAGACAGTCTGCGCTAGGTTTGTTATCTCTTGAGAGGCTGGTGAGAGCATATGCAAATTACAGTGTGCTGCCCTGCTGAGGGACACAGTCAGGCATTTACCCGCTACTGTGCAAATACATTAGGAGAAAAATAATCACTCAAGGGGCTTTAATTTAACCATTTTCTTCAGTAAAGATTGAAAATCTACTATGATATAAAGGTAATTAATGTATATTATGATTAAAGACCATCTAGGCTGTTGTTCTAAACATAGGAGGTAAGAATAATGCCTTGCCAAGCTCCATGTCATAATTTCCCACTTGCCAATTTAAAAAAAAATGCAAAATATACTCTTTATGTCATGTTAGAAATCAATAATTCACCATACATGAGTGATTTAAATGTTGCTGTGCTCAGCCTCCCCAAGACTTGATGGTGCTTTTCCAACAAGACAGGGAGGGGGTGTGTGAACAAACAGTATGCCTGACACTGAGTGAATTCGCTCAGGATAACAGACGCGTGGCATTGTCTCATATGTGTACACATTTGCATGACAGCAAAAACAACAGAGCGTCTCTCTGGTGGTGTCGTTGCAAGGTTTGCTTGGTCTTACCTGCTCCCATTTCACAAATTCTGCCTATCATCTGTGCTTGTCTGCTGTAATTTTTTATCTCTGCTCTATACAATGAAGATGTTGGAGGCGGAAATTCTCAAATGCACAACTGTTCTCCTCCCCTCAGGAAAGGCTTGCGTCTCTACACGGTGCCACTGCTTTGCTAAAGTCGGCATGCGTCTTGTTGACATAATTACAGTATCACAATTCAATGTAGTGCCTGCATGTGCGCTACGAGTTTGCCCTCCCATCTTAACACAAAGCTTAAACACAACGCCCAATCTGTCAAGCCAATCCTCGAGTCAATAGAACATGCTGTCAGAGTGAATACTGCCTGCCAGCCTGTCAGGCAGCTCCACCAAATACCCCAACAGGAGAGAAAGATCTCATCATCTTCAGAGGTCAGACGAGTACCTGCTTTTTTTCCCCAAAACACTAGATAAAAACAAATGACATCAAAACATCTCATGCTGCGATAGATGGGGAGAAAATATACAACAACTGCCTCTTCAGATGTGCAATACCACTCGTGAGAAGTTATAATTGATGAGATGTGAAAGAGCACCTGAGAGGTGTGTTAGAATCATCAAAACACATCTATGCATGGCTCTTTTTTCAGGGGAGGCATCATAATTTATTTAATTTTTACAATCCAGTGGAATAAAAAAACAGTATTTAGTAAAGATGAGAAGGCATGATTTTATGCATTACATAATATAATTATTCATTACTACTAGAAGGCAAAAGGTTTTGAAAATTAGTTTTTTTTTATTTCTACAGCAGCTCAAACATAAAACTTAAAATGTGTTGATAATTAAACAGAGAAAAATGCCTCACAAAGAACATTCTGAACTGACAGCTGTTTGTCTACAAGAGAATTAAGTGTAATTTAGGAGCACAGGATACAAGTGTGTCATCTGTCAGGAACACAGCTTAAAATGAGCCTCAGGGATCCTTAATAACCCCATCTTCTGCTTGGCCTCATTGTGGCAATGCGTCTCAGCCAACCACCTGGCCAGGCTTTACGAGTCAGAGAATTTTATTCATTGTGTGAAATATCTCCATGTCTTATCTGTCCATTTTGGACTGCGGTGCTAAAGATATGCCTCTAATTGAAAAGAAGATGGAGTGCTGTAGAAGTGAGATCTCACCTGTCTGCGCAGGTCCCTGGTCTTCTTGGTCATTTTGTCAATGGCTGAGTTCAGTGGGTCGCCTTTCTCTTTTCTGCCAGTCTGTGAAAAGGAACAAAACACTTTATTGCAGTTAAGATGATTCATTTTTTTAAACTAGCACCGTACATCATAAATGTATGAGTTTATTTCTTAAGAGACCTAACATGGAAGGTTTCAGAAGAGAACGTTAATGACAAAAATACAAATTTTAATAGAATCATCTGAAATAAAATGTAAAAAAAAACAAGTGAAATTGTAAGGTTACATAGCAACCAGCCATAGCAACTATCAATTTAGTTGTCGCCAATTTCCCTTTGCGCTGTTCTTCCTGTCAACGCCAAATCCAACTGATGGCTTTAGTTGGGTGCAGACTACCACATGCTTCACCTGAAACACACAGAGTCACAAGCTGCTTCTTTTCACTTAAAAGTGGGGAGTTTCACCGGGCAAACAGCACAGCATCTTACTGCTCCAGGTTCCAATTCTCTCCATTTAACAAGCAGAGCGACCAAACCGGTAGGAGTCACCGAAAGGTGACATTATGACAGGATCTTTCTCCATTTTTCATTCAAAAATATTTCCATTTAATTCACTAAAAAGCTTGGCCAAGAGGGAAGATCCACTTTCAGCTGCAGGCTCAATTTACCACTTACAAGCTTTAGTGTTTTTGTTCAGAAACCATGAAGAGAAAGTTATTAGATTTCCAATTTTATTATCTGATTTGGAATGGCAACTCAGCCTGAAAGTTAAAAAGACAGCGTCAGAGTCTAGAATCGCACATTTCATGCAGTGCTGCTCTGTGCTGACTTTAAGGAAATGACAAAGTGTGTCTTAGTCAACGTACAGTGGCAAAAAAAGTCCTTATTCCAATCTTCTGAATACAGTGTTAATAAATGGATATTAGCCAGGAAGTGATATATATATATAATATCATGTGTAAATAAAAATCATTGTCCTATAGATCCCTCTGTGACAACACCAAATCAAGTGTCATATCTAAACCTTCACTTTCTCTCTTGCTTACTCTTTTTAAACAAACCTATTAAAGTTAATGAGCAACACTGCAGCATTGAAGCCAACAACTTAGAAGTATACTGCTTAAAGGTGAAGGATGAGCTGTGTTTATGGCTCTGCTGGAACCTCCCTCTCAGGTTCTTTTAATCAGCTGCTGCATTAAGTAAAAAAAGTCAAATATAGCAGGTCTTCAAATTGAACATTTAAACTAATCACCCATGTTAATTGTTGCATCATCTGTCATAATAACTTTTAAAAAATGGTCTCATCCCTCCATCAATCCATTTTTGTCACCACTTATCTGGAGTCAGGTCACAGGGGCGGCAGCCTAAAGAGGAAAGCCCAGACTTCCCTCTCCCAACCCACATTTGCCAGCTGATCGGGGGGAATCCTGAGGCGTACCCAGGCCAACCGAGAGAGACATAATCTCTCCAGCATGTTCTGAGTCTCCCCTGTGGTCTCCTCCCGCAGGGACATGCACAGAACACCTAACCTGGTAGGCAACGTCCAGGAGGCAACCCTGCAGAGGATGGGTAGCCAATGTCTCGTCCCTCTAAATATCTTTGTTTTGTTTGTTTCAAAGATTAAAAATGAAACCAAATTATACTGTACAATTAAAGATTATATTCATCAAACATTTTGGGGGGGAAAAAACAACTAAAGGGTAAAAAAAAAGTACTATGGAAAACCCAAATACATTTTTAGACAGTCTTACCAGCAAAGTTATTGTGTTGTTGCCAAGCAACCATGAAAAAGTCGTGCATGAAGGTAAGCAGTCAGTTTGCTTTTGCACTTTTGCAAAGAAATACACACCTGGGAACACAGAATCCACTATGTCTGCTTCCAGTTAGGGTTTCCATGAAATGCACTATGCACTCAGACCTGCAAGTTAAATAACTATTTCTTTATCCTGTTTAATAAAACACTAAATGTGGTTGCTTATCTCTGTGTTACTGAACTATTTTTCTGCTTTTTTGATAATTGAGTGCACTCACTCCACAGCTGACACTGGTCATCACTTTGCCTGCCTCAGTCACTATCAGAAATATGATGCTTTCTCATTAATTGTATGTTGGTGTGTGGGTAGGTGGGTGGGTGGGGGCAAACCACTACTGTGAACCATATGACCACAGTGGACACTTTCATCTCTCACTTGCTAAAGCGGTGTGCAAACTCGAGCAACTACTTCACCATAATTATGCTGCACCTATCCGTAAGGGGCACTATGTTTTGGGAAGTTCAGGGCAAACCTGTCTTGTTTATTGCTGTTGCACTCCACACAAACGGCTTGGTAAAAGGTGAGCGTTTTGGGACAACAAATCATAATCTTCTAGCACTTTCTTCATCTGGGATTTGTTACACTCACTGCTCCGCATGCATTTCAAAGTGGGTACGTTGTGCAGAAAATGCATGTGTGCAAGGTCACTGATGTGAAAGCAGCGCTAATCGTGAAGATCCTGCTGCTTCAAAGAGGGATACAATATACCTTTCTGACTTATGTATTGCTGCTTTCCCATGGCCAAGGCTTATATGGCATTGTAATGCATAGTGCATAGGGATGTTAAACATTACAGTCAGAATGACTCATTTGTTTCCAGCTCATACTACAGTAAGTCCCTCCCACTTCTAGTAGCAATCACACAATGCAGTCATTTTTCTATTTTTTTTGTGAAGCAGTGCACCAAACTGAAAGGAAAAGAAGTGGCATGTGCATGTTCAACAGTGCATTTAGTCCCAAATTATCTTAAAACATATAACTGCACTGTGTGCATGACAATTCTTTTTCAAGAGTAATTCTGACATATACTGATGAAAGCTGGAGCCAGTTGTTGACTGGCATAAGCAGAGGAAAGGACATGGAGATGGTGGTCAGTTTCCTTTCATCATGTGCCATGCATGCAAAGAAACATTCATGTAATGACTTCTACACCAGAGCGGAAAACACGACGACGTTAGTCATCATGTTGCCTTAAGAGCCGGATGTGTCATTTAAGGCTCTAGAGCAACACAGAGAATTACTGACGTTCACCACCCCAAATACACTTCCAAACATTCACACATAATGCCCCACCAACTTAACTTCAATATAACATACTGATCATGCTGATGGCAGTAAAACATCTCACAAACGCTGATAAACAAAATGAAGTATGTTCTATCCGGGTAAAATTGTATTTTTGCAGAAGTGGAAATCCCAGCTGTTTTATTCCCAAAACTCTTTAATCTGGGTTAAGGAGATTAAACCAGCACAGTGATGTCAAACTAAATGGACAAAAACCTGGAACTGATATTTTTAGATCATACTAAGTAGTAGTTACTGGTGTTTATTTTATGGGTGACTGCAGTGTTTTGTGTTATAACCGACGTATTAAAATGAATGTGACATTGCTTTGACAGCTTTTTGAAATGAAGGCCACAATTTGACTTAAAAAAGGTTTTTTCATTCTATAATTTCTCTTTTACTTAGATATAATACATTTATGATGACGATGTACATTGATGAAATATGTCTTGGTGATGTTGGAACATAAAATGCCCAATTAAAACAACTATGCATGAATCCCCCATTACAATATTCACACAAAATTATCCACAGTGGTGAATCATGAGTTAGTTAATGTGTTGAACTCACATTCTGCTTGGTTGGGTCTAAATTAATATCTTTAGCTTGTGTATGCGTGTCTGAAAGAAAAATTCCAACAAATAATTTTCCTTGCCATTTTTTTGGGTTTGCCTAAAAATCTCTGATTTTCTGTATTTTAGTCAAGGTGTGTTCCACAAGTGAAAGCAATTGTATATTCTCAATCCACCACCATTAAAAGCTTGACAACTCAGCTGGTGGTTGATTCAATTGTTCCCCAAGTAGCATAATTGATTGCTTAGGTTTTGGCTGTTGTATAATGGGACGTGCATGTTTGGTTTTCTGGTAAACACAATTCCCCATGGTGCCATTCAGACAATGTTCCCAACTGTCCCTCATCCATTATTTTCCACCCCGTTGTGTGCGCTCATTCACTCTCAGTTGGGGGCAGGAAGGCAGAAAAGGTGTCTGACAATAAGGATCTCGTGTGTGGGGTAATGGAGGCAGTGGAAGTGGAGTTACTCTGGCCCACTCAGGAGACGGCTGGTGTACGGTGAGTGCTGCTGGGCTGTGAGTGTGCCTATTCTCTCAGGTCCTCCCACAGTAAATGTGTAATTTGCTGGTGCACTGCAGTGCAATCTGCTTCATCGCATTTCTGACCTTAAAACTCATAATGATGGAATAACACACGCACATGTGGAATGGTCTGCAGCCGAGCATGGCATTTGGTTTCCTGGTGTTCTTTCCATTTCCATTTTTTAAATGTAAAAATATAATTAGACAGGTTTTTACATTCTGTCTCTTTTTGGAATACTTTTACTTTTTTTTTCTTTTTTACATTTTCAAGACTGAAAAATAAATTTCTAGCATGAAAGAAATGAACAGTCAATAACAAAAGAGAAGACAATGGGACTGGTGAGAGGATGACAAATGAATCTGGTAATATGTTGGCAATAGCATGACAAATCAAAGAAGTGGACAGATGAATCAGAGGGAAGAAAATAGAAGTCAGGTGGAAGGAGAGCATGAGGCATTGTGTCTCATTGTCTCGCAAGATCAATGAGTTAAATGATATCAATTCCGGCTCCTTGTCAATTCAATTAGCCAGGAGTGAGAGGTACAATTACTGTCCAATGTGGTTACACTGTCTGTGGCAGGTTTAAAGAGGGAAGGCGAGCTGATAACAAAAGAGTGAGAAAGTGTTTGTGTGTGCGCGAGTTGAGAGTGTGCGGCAATAACAGTGGTAACATGTTGGTCGGGTTACCAGCAGATAATGGGTACCCAGATCCTCATTAAGATAAGTTGTGCTCCCTCTGCTGTGAGGCCACAGATGGGCCAATTTGACTTGTTTTCATTAAGTGAAACTTAAAGAGGTGCAGCGGTAGCTATCAGCTAGTGTGATTACAGGTTGCCCCCCACCAAAAAACAAAAAAAACAACTGCAATTCCTGCATAGAGAAGAGAGGCTGCTAAATGAGTGGTTTGGATTAGAATTTCAGTATTTTTTCATTTTCAATATGATGGCAGAGAAACAGAAACCTGCAGAATATTCAAACCGCTTAATTAGTACACATTTTGCACTAGCACAATGCATAATTAATAAAAATATAAGGTGAGGTGGGTTTAAAATCTGTATGCCTTTTTAGTTTTCCATCTAGCTTGTAACATACATCTGGTTTTATACTGGGTCATGCATAGAAGGGTCTGACCCAGACATAGTCTATCACCAGCATCACATACTCAGACACACATGCACACTCATTTTCACACCAGAGGTATTTTAGAGATGACAGTTCACTTGCAGAGCTTTAAAATAAAAGCAAAACTATACCAACATGTGTTATTCATCTGGATAAAGCACAAGGTTGTCTCCAAAGAAACCCATTCTGATATATTCTGAAGGAGAAAAAAAATAGACACCAACAAGCAATTATACGGCACAGCTGTTGTCATTGACCTGGAGTCTGTGATTTTAATGAAGGATCTTTTTGGCTAAAATATCTGTCCCCCTGCACACTGGATGTTAAGCTTTATTTTATGGCAAGAAGAAACGGGGTGGGTAGGAGGGAATTTGCCATATTTTTTTTCGTTGTTTCACTATATAGGCAAAATGTCTACAAATGCTCTCAGAATGCTTAAATGAACACAACTTTCTCACATGGTCAGTGAGATTTCTAATGCCAACCGGCGTGAATTATTTTCATATCAATCTACTGCTTCAGATAAGCTGGCTTTAGACAGGTGGATGTGAGAAACAGCTGTGCCATGCATTTAGAGGTGATTTCAATATTTTTGCCTGAAACTAAATATTTAATGAATGAGAAGAAGAGGAAAAGAAAAGACACACTGTTAACATCTGAAGAGTTTAACAAGACTGAAGGTAATCAAGAAAAAAAGAACAGAAAAAAGTAACTCAATGGGCATTTTTAAGGAACCAACCAAAGGAACAGGCCTGTTACGTTTGACAACCGTACGAATAACAACGTTTTATTCAATTTATGTGTTTAGGTTTAGTGTAAATAAGCACATTTATTTGCTACAATGAATGTAAATAGTTAAACAACATAGAAGTTATTGGCTTTCAATTGATTTGACTGTCCCTGTGTAGTTGCATTTTATGTGTCCCTAAATAAAATCTAATAAGCATGCATTTGATTTTCACAACTGTTAAGCTTAGAAAATACATCAAAGCCAACATCAATATCTATCTATATCTATATCTAGATTGATAGATCGATAGTATAAATCTATATAACAATTCTAAGGTTTTCACCTGAGCAGCATGAATTATCTCAGTAGGGTTTATAAGGCAAAATAAAAATTATGACCATGATTAGAGAGATCTTTAAGCTCTAAAATGCAGAGCTGGTTTGAAAGCATTGTGCTAAGTTTGTGATATTAGTGTTTCAGGAGCAGGTCGGTGAGCGAGCAGCCTTTCACTGTAGGAGTTACTGGTGATGACACTGAGTGAAAACTTTATAGGGTTTAAGCTATTTTTGTTAAACACAAAAAATGAACATATTAAAAATTTATACTGACTAAGAAACGAGCTGGATCCTATATATACAGCAGCATCTAAGCAGCTTCTATATAGCAGCTTCTAAGACATGTATACAAGTCTCACCATTTCTTTTTAATGATGTTTAATGAAAGTGGTAATGACCTAAGAGAGTGGCTCTCAGTCCTTGAATCTCCTTAGCATTACACATTATTCATTACCCTTTATGTTTCACTAATTGTCCACATCAGTTACAATTTTAAGCAAGCTCTACAGCAAGCTCAGGCATCCTACAATTACAAACACATTAGCAAAAAAAAAGGTTAAATAGGTTTTACTAAAATGCTTTGGTTGCACTCATTTGATATTAATCATTAAATAAAGTGCATTTTACTATGTCGTTATTAGCCAGGGATTTGGTTACCATATTTGCTAACAAGAAGTAAACAATTAAGAATTGGACCATTTGATCAATTGTAGATACAAACTGTGAGCACATGCTGTGTATGCAACTCAGACCAAAAACATTTTTACTGCTGTGAACTAAATATGCAAAGCTCCTGTGCAAAGCTTCAGGACAGCCAATCTCCCATGTGTAGCTTATATGAAGCCTTCATGTTTTTTCACATCACACAGAGATGGCATAGTATCCGAGACAGCGCTTTTTAAGTCCGGTAGTATCATGTCAGATAGCGTTAATGCAGCCTAGGACAGTGCAGCCTGAGGTGGAGCCAGAGTGCCTTCAGGCACAAGCCCTCTGACGTTTTAATGGCCAAAGCCGTTTACGTGCTCTTCTCATTACGCAGACTCATGTTTAGTCTCTATGGGATTATTGTAGGTGATCAGTAGTACGGTGAAGGATGAGAGTGAGCATGTGCCTTACAATGGAGGATATCTTCAAGTCCAAAATATGCAGTTTGTAATATGTGGAGCAAATATAGTAATACATTCTTCTTGCTTGAATAAACAAATCTGTTGTAACACACACACACATTTTATGCATGTTAGGGAGGTACCCTGTTAAAATCAAATTATGGTCATTGTCATGATAAATATGGTAAGAACTTGGGCAGTTGCTTCAATAGTTGATATAAAACTCATTTCAACTCATGCATAAATAATGCTATAACATGATGTAAACAAACAGGAATGACAAGAAAATATTGCATAGATATTGATGTAGCACTAGAAAAGGACAAAAACAAAGAGGCAGAGACAGCAAAGGCCATCTGCTCAAATGGTGTCCCCAACCCCTCCTACGCCATGTGCCCCATGCTTATACGGTAAATGTGGACAAATTATATTCAAAGTGTACACGACATCCTTCATAGCTCTATTTACCCGATTCATGGTTTAGGATTCAGGGATAGAAACAAATCGTCTGGTATTCAGGCCTTGCATAGTCTTTTCACGTGGACAGAGGCTACACACACCATTAAGATTTTATCATCCCTTCCCCTCATTTGAACTCAATGTGATGGCACTATGACACTGTAAGCTATCATCCTCCCTTTTTTCCATCTTACTGCAGAATGAAAATATCCCAGTATGGCCTGGAAAATTAAGTCATGTTGTAAAGGGGGCTGGGACAAACTAAACATGGAAAACGCTTGTGACTGCTACGAAATACTTATACCAACAAATACTAATACCAACAAATGAAGATTAAGAGTCCTTGTTGTTAAAAAAAAAAATCACTGAAAGAGATGAAGATCTTGAAATGTTGCTTTGTCAATCGCTGTTGTTGATTGATTTTTTTTTTTTAAAGATAAAAGATTAGAAGTAGTAACAAAATGCAGAGGGTTAAATATTAAGCCTGTTTGGCAGTAAGCCAAGGTTTAGGTGCAAAGTTTCAGGAGAATAGGAGGAGGTGGTGAGGGGAAATGTCTGGTTATCAGACATGGGGGGTGGGGGGTATAAGCAGCGAATAAAAAAAAAAGTCTAGTCCTGCTGCAGCAGTATGGGGAGTTAGAGCAATGCTGCCTGCAGCCTCCCTGAACTGAATAGCAAGTAGTTTGCGAGGGAGGGACTGAAGGAAGGGCAGCAGGAGAGAAGAGAAGCGAGGGAGGGAGAGGCTGAGAATAGGTTACAGAGGGTGAGAAAATGAGAGAGCAGTGCGATATCTGTGAGAGCAGAGGCTGTGGTGTAGAGAGAAAAAAAACGTGAGTCAATGGGGTGAGAGGAAGGTTTGAGTATCATTGATGTACTTTTGTTTCACTGCAGAGCTGAAAAAGTCGATTTATCACACACACTTTCCAATACATACATGCATTACTATGACACGGCTGTCTGCAAGGACGTGAGACTGTTTTTGAACAGACTGGAGCTTCCATAGTGTTTAAAGACAGAGAAGTAAAGTACCAACCAGTAGCTACTGCAGGTCAATCCAATTCCCAAACCTGCCTTTAATATTAAAGAACATAATCTCATAAGCCATCTTTCCTTCATCATATCACACTGTTCTCCACCCCATGTGGCGAATCAGACAAACTGCTGACGTTATGACTTAGGAGCGCACATAACTTTGTACCTCTGATTGTGAGGATAATCTCAGCTAGCTATTGTTTGTAGATTTAAAAAAAATAAAATAAAAAAAACCCTGATGTTTTGCAATAAAGAAACTGACTACTGGATTCAAACATCATCTACCTGCACACTTGCCTTAACAGTTGAACCTACCACTCCATTTGACCTTTTAGCTAAGCTGTTGATCACAAGTCCATAGGGGAGCTCTAGAAATCCAAGATGACTGATGAGAACAAAGGTTTTTGAAACACAGATGCATTTCAGTCCCACTCCATATTTCACAGACCGCTTCTCAGAAATTATGTTTAATGGGAAGAAGGAAGGGAGGAAGCCCAACACTGGAAGGAAAGGAGCCGGCAGCCTCGTGCTATCAATGTAAAGGTGGACATTAAAATGGGGCTTTAGATAGATGAATGTGTTTAGTAAACCTGGATGATGATGATGATAATGATGATTTAGCCTGCTGGATTGAATGGCTTTGTTTTTAAGTTATTGGCTGCCTTCCGCTGCCTGCATTTTGGCTCAACTTTCATCACTGCAGATGTTGTAGCCTGTGCGCTTTGGGGCATCTTCGGGGTATGCACTCGGAGTGCAATCACACTATGTTGGGTGTGCCTCGTGTGCGTGCCCAGAAAGCTTATTCTGGGGACATCTTATCGAGCGCACCTGGCCAAAAGGGCCATCCGTGTACATAAAGCTGAAAAGCGTAAAAAACGTCCCCATAAGTTAAGTCAGCTAAGGAGCAACTAAAAAGTTACTAATGGCAGTCTGATCACATTAATGTTGTGTATGTCGAGTGTGTCTGAGCTTGCCTTGGAGACCGTTACTGTGTACGCAGATATGTACAGATACACGGTACAGAGCAGAGTGTCCCTTTGCTCTAATGATTCAGAATGCAATGACTTCAAAGACTGGTAGAGCTGGCTGAACTGGTGGAATGATTGTCTCCCACTGTCCTTTCATGTAGGCTTTGTCAGTCCATCCAGGCAGCAGCTCCAGTCACTAACGGAGTTACTGCTGCTAATAGTTCTGAGGAATAAGAAGCAGTAAAGCCACAGAATTTCTGGACGTGTTGTGAATGCACTGCGTGGGGATGGATCAGTGCATGGGACTTACTGTCATGGTGGGTGTTTAGGGATTGATGTCTTTTCAAAGGACAGCCATTCTCTTTCTAAAGCTGACTTATAAAATGTATTCCTACGACAGTCACAGCTGTTGTGGCGCACAGTATTTGCAGGAAATGACATGCAGACATCACCCTTGAAAAATATTGGCCGTCGTTTATCAACCAGTCTTGGAAACGGGACAGATTCAAACACTCGCTGAGACATATGAAGCTCTCAACGGCTGATTTATTAAACTGTCACACGTCTAAATGAGCACTGATTTGATCACAGACTGATGAATTGATTCAGCTGTGGAGACAAGGAGATGCAGTATTGCTCTTATTTACATTCTCTGGACCCGAGTTTAAATTTAGCATCCCTTGGCCCTTCTTAAAGGAAAAATCTTTACGCAAAAGTGCATGCATCTAACGCTTAAGAGTTTGCTTTAGATTGGATTATATTGGTCACTGTATTAATCTCATAAAATATTTTGGAACCCAATCCAGTGTTCTCAGATCAAAGGTGATGTCCAGGGAACATAATCAAAAGGATAACTACTTCTCAGCAAATCTATTGTCCACGATTTCCCATAAATGTAAAGAGAATAAAAAAGGATAAAAAAAATGGACAGAGAAGAACACGAAGGTTTTTTTCATAAAAAAACTAACTTTGAGACATGTTTGTTAAACTGTTACCTTAACAATGTGTGCACTGCCTGTTAAGTTTTAGGTTAGGGCCAGTCCAGGAGTATCAAAACAGGAACCAGTAGGCATCTGGGATAAGCGTGCCCCTTGGCTTGTCAGCCTTATTTTCTATGCAGTGACAGGGTCACTTCTCTGCTGTGGGTTATGATCTTAATTATGCAAGCCCCATCTGGCACAGGTGGGCAGATGCATGAGGCTGTAACTGATAGAGGAATGACAAGATGAATCATGTCAATACTAGGTCAACTTATACAGAGCATTGCTAATAGCTAATGTAAACAGTGCTCTGTCAACCTTGTTAGAAAGAGTTTGAAAGTGTTTAATGATTAGGCGCTCCTAAATGCTTATTGTACACCAGAGAATAGCTCACCAGTTGAGGGGCAAAGGAGCTGACCCCATAACCATACAGGACTAGTGACAGGAGATTTAACAGTTAAATATTAGATAATTTTAGGCAGGCATGACCAGGCATGTAGGGTCTAGATTAAAACAGTGTCCCTACATTAGGACTAAGAGGCCACAAATACTTTTATGAACTCATCATTTACACTGAAGTAGTTTAGTTTCTCCAGTTTATTTATTCGCAAACAATGGCATTTTGATTCAGGTCCAAATTTCTAGATTTCTATATTTGGCATGACTGCGGTAGAGAAATTAATCATGCAAAACATTTTTTAGCAGTCCGACACTGAGCACAATGCACCCATATAAAAACGAGAGTGAGAGAGGAAGTGAGGCTGAGAATTTTTCCTCATCAGAGGATTTAGCTGCCATTGTCTGCAGACAGAGACGGCACTCTGCATTTTAATCAAGGGGTGCAGTTCTGAATCCGGTTGTCTTATGATCCTATGGCAATCATATTTTTCTGCTCTTACCGAGTAGTGCTGGGGGACATGTCATCATCCAGTCATGCACAGTGCTTCAGAGATCTGCAGTGTTGACTGAATTCTAGTCATTCTAGGCAATAGTCAGCTTCCAGCATGTCAACTCAGCCTGTGGGATGGTTATAATGACTTCTACTGGTGTAACTCACAAATTATACACTTTTATTATCAACTGCAAGCATATCCAGGCAAATTAAAAAAAACTGCTATTGTAAATACAGTACAATCAGTGGAACAAACATGTTGCATTTTCATGGACTTGCTTTAAAGCTGGACAAAATCTTACAAGCCGGAGGATGAGATTCTAACACTTACAGCAGGGTTATGCCATTTTGAATCTGTAATCACTATTTGAAAAGTAAAAGAGTGTAAGACCTACATCTTTGTCATGGAAGTCTAGAAGTCACTGTCTGTAAAAAGTCAAGCCAACCTTGTCCTATTATCACAGATCCAGGACAGTCAGGACCCTTCAGATAAGAGATGCCAGCGTCTCAAAGCTATGCAAACTCTGCCAACTGTCTAGACAAAACGATCCTGAGAATATCTAATAATATATTAAATATACAATCCCAAACTACCATGACAGAAAATAGTAAGAGAACAATTTAATTTGTGAGATACTGAAAAATCCATTCACCTATGTCGATTCAGTTCAAAATCTCTCTAAAACAAGAACATCCACATCAATAGTCATGTATGACAGATGGCTACATGACTATTTTGGGTACATGTCTCTGAAGATTGACTGAAAATATGCCCTGTAAACATGCACAAGCTTATAACAGGCTCACAGCGGTATGAATCACAAGTGGTATGAAATAGTTGCAAAACACGGTGTATATATAAAAGTCAGTGTTCACATTCACAACATTTACCTCAACCTTTGAGATGTTTACGATTGACCTGCTACAGTTATCAGACTGGAGTCTTATTGAAATGGAAACAGCAAAAGAAGATTAATAAAATGCTTCCGATTTGCTAGTCGGAAAATATTAAATACATATAAATAAGACCAGCAACTGGTGGCGTATTAGCAGGGATTGTGTTCTAGCTTTGCCATCTGACCTTTAATCCATGACACAGATTTTCTCATGTTTGTCATAAATCGTGAATGCCTACATGAAATGCTTAGCAGACTTAAATTCCCCCGATGAATGTTAGTTAGGAATTAAACCTTCATTGCCCTTAGTTGGGACATTGGCTCTGAACTGCAGCTGAAGACCTCACAGGGATTAATAAAAGGTCAACTTTCATAATCCCTGCTGTCATAAAAAATGGGTTTGTGGGGATTCCCTCTGTGACAAGAACAGACATCCCTGTTACACCATCTTACAGCACTGTCATTGCTGAGGTTGCAGTCCTAAAAAACACCTACTTGTCACCATGGGCAGCAGCTCAGGTATCTGGACAGATGTTAGACAGAGTTCTAGGGTTCGTTATATGTCATCTGGTGCTAAATTAAGTTTCTCAATATAACACATCATATAACACATTAACATAAACTATGATTCATTTGTCATAAATGGACAACTAAATAACTAAAAACCGTTTGGAAAATGAAATCTCATCACAATCTAACAACAGATGTTGGTAAAGACATAGTTTCAAGCTCAGATATTTGAGAATTTTATTATAAATAGTTTAGTATGGAAGACATTGTGTTTGTTTTATTGACAATGTTTTTAAATTATATATTTTCTGGTCACAAATTTGCCCTAGCAACAAATACAATACTTAACATTAACTCTGATCATCACCACAGCCTTTGGTTTCTTCCTCTGTTAGCAATGACTAGCATTACAAACGTTACACATTGTGTTACGTTAGGCTGGGTGTCAACACAATTTAGTTTCAGACTGACAAGTGTTCACCAAAATTTACACAGTTTTTGTCATTGGAAATGGAATTCTATAACAGCATGTCACCTCTCCTCTGTTTTACATTTGTTCGGCATTTTGGCCGAAACACCGTTATCAGCTGACAAATGTTGTCAACAACTGCCCTCAGTGCCACCCAGACAGACACAGATAGGAATCTCTAGAGCGTAAATGTGAGTAATTGTTGTGTTTTTATAATCATAATTAAAGTTTGTTTTTTTTTTAAACAGACATGAACAGCTCCAGTTCTACTGGAGTAGTAATGGAGTAGTAATCCTCACTGGTTGGTGTGTGTGTATATATATATATATATATATATATATATATATAAATCCTCCCACATTCATGGTACAAACACCTATAAAACCATGCACGTAGCTGTACAAAGTTAAACATACTTGAGTACAATAATTACAACCTTCAACCACTGAGCTGTTATCAGTGTTAGTTAATTTCTATAAGTGCTATAGAGTTTATCCAGCCTCTCCCTGTGTGAACCTGGTCTTGTGGCATGTTATGTGTTTTGTGGCCATTGAGAAAAAACCTGAAGCCATTTTCGTCCGATCACCACTTTCATCCAAAACGCATTAAACATGAAAAAGCATCACTGTCACAGCATTGTTTGTTACTGCATGGCTGACATGTTCCTTCACAGCTACCAGCACAACACGTGTAAATCACGCTGAGACAACTCAGACTGCATTTTTATCTGTTTGAGCAGCTCCTAGTTGGGCAGACATCACACCTGGGGCATATGACTCTGTATTTACACTGCTTGCTAGTTTGACAATCTATTGGGAATAACAGCTTACAAGTAGAAAAGAGGCTTTTCAACAGGCTTCCCAATCCTCTGGTCCAAATATGTTTATTAAATTTGTGTGAGAAGTAGAAGAGGTGACCAGTAAGTTCTTGCCATATTTGCAGAAGAAGCAGTCTTTATGTTTCCATTGTGTTCACACTTTCAATGCAATGAATGGATTCACAAATGCTCAGCTAAATTTAAAATATGACATAGACCCTGACATGTACACGTTCAGATTTAGTAAGTAAAATCTCTTTTTTAACATTTATGAAATGTTGCAATGTTTTTTTTTTTCTTTTTTGGCTCTATTGTGAATCCTTGTGACAGAGAGCCAGCATACATAACACCAGCAAGAGAAACTGAGAAAAACTAAAGGGGACTTCAGATCACATACGCTGATCCTGCTGTGACATGACAAAATGCCTTCCATGAAACAAAGCTATGATATCAGCAGGATGATATCAAACTGTGGCGCATCATACATCATAGAATAGCATTTTTACCAAGCATGATAGGAAAATGTAAACCTTTCAGACAAAGCAATCTCTTGTTTCTCATTGCTATATATTCGATCGATCCATCCATCTATCCATCTATCTATTCCATCATCCATCCATCCATCCATCCATCCATCCATCCATCCTCCACC
>JBAMHV010000004.1:7515714-7527016 GCA_037177535.1 Pseudomugil gertrudae | reverse complement strand
TATGTTTTACATTGTGATGTCATAGTTTGAACATTTGGGTTTGTCGGTTTTTGAGATATTTATACTTCAGTTTTTTTATGGGGACAAAAAATGTGTTTGCGTAAAACTGCGTAAAATATATGTTAAATATATATATTAGTGTGTGTGTGTGTGTGTGTGTCTGTATGTGTCTTTAAAGGTCATTGTAAAGTTTGTACAGTACGATGTATTTGTACTTTTAAGACATTTTTGGCAAACCTGGGTCACCCCCAACAGTGTCTGTAATGAAATTTAGAGTCATCCTGTTTTTTATACACCATGAACTAATTACTATCAAGGTCAGTCCTCAATAAAGTGGAATCCGAGCTTTCAGTGTACATCATCACCTGTGGTGGAGACACTGGAAAAGCAGCAGGGAGGTTTTTGGCATTTGTTCAATTCCCGGATTTTTGTCTCCATTTTCTTTCTTTTTGAGCTGCCTAATTTAAAAGATGCCCTGTATTAGGTTATTATCACAACACCAACATGGTCTTTTACAGCTTCTCTTATGGTATTGCTCATCAACTTAAAATTTATCTGCATTTATTCTTTTTAAATCTAAAGAAGAGGAGGGAAATATTTTGGACTAAATAACAGATTCAATTACTCATCTGTGTCATATTTTATAAGGAAACTAAAACATTGGTTGTTTTTTCAAGTCAGAAAAAAATAATTAATAAATGTTTTGTGGAGCTTAAACAATCCTTTGGTATAAAAGTAAAAAAGTTTAAAAGTAATATTTTGAAAATATTACCAAATACTTTAAAGTCAGTGAATCCTTGTTACTCTGCAAAGACAGCTCAGATGTTGCTCTGACCACATCAGACTGAATTAATGAAAAAACATTAAATTAAACTAGTACCGTAGTTGGATAAAGATTGCTTTTATCCACTGCAGTTAACTCTATGGTGTACTCATCTGAAAGTCTTCCAGGAACATCGGAAGTAAAAAAAATCTTAGCTACTTTGCAGTCAGCAAGTAAATTTCTCTGTTGAGGCGATTAACTCCTGCTGGATGTCTTACTGATTGCTGGTGTTTCCACTCTAACAAGAAAAAAAGTGCAGAAGTCGAGGAGCATTCCCAGCATTGACTTCAGTCTTGTGAGGTGAGACCACACTTTTTAACATTTGATTTTCTCTTTTACTGCCATTGAGAATGGGGTGTGTGTGTGTGTGTGTGCCAGTGCTGCACAGCGCTGCAGCATGTGACATGAGAGCAATCCCTGCCAATCAGATACAGGGGGTGAAAGAGTATTATTTTCACTTTTTGCAAGAATCAAGTCTGAGTAAATGTGAAATAAACATACAATCTTTTGAATGTTGATGCCACAAACATCACTTCACCGTAGATATAACATTCAAATCCCCAAATAAAATGCACTGACTGTCACATAAGCCTCTGTGGACATCAGTGTCCAACCATCTGTGTTAGATCATTACTTATCATCATAATATATTACCAATGTGTGTTGAGACTAAAGTACATGTTTGAAGCTATGTGGCCCTGTGTGGACCTTCTTGTGAAACAAAACCACATTTCTAATGGTATGTTTCTCCGTTTTGTCCGAGTTGCCATTTTTGCAATACTGTGGAAACAGCTCTGCTCTAGCAGAGGCTACTGAAAAGCATGTTTGATAAATTTTCTTTTCTTTTAACACATTATTAGTTTTCCAGGGTAAAATAAAGTCAAGTTGATGCCAAAGTGCCTTGGATGGATTATAAAGTATATTCACAGTCTGAATCTATACAATCCAATAAGGAATGTAGACTATTCAAGATTCATCCATGTTTGAACAAATATTTAAACTTATAAATAAAATGATTTAAAAAAATTTCATTTAAGATTTTTTAAGATGAACAAAGAGCTGCACAAAGTTAAAGTTTAACGATGATTTACTGATGGTAAACGCATGAAAGCTTTCTAAAAATCTGTCTGAATGGTGGCATTCTCATCATGAGGCCAAAGAGAAAAATGGGTCTGCATACATTATTTTAAGTGTTGGAGGGTGGGAACAGGTCCAGTATGACATGAAACCGTCCATCATGTTGCATTACAACACTACGAAGTTTTAAGCATAGTCTTGGGCACACTTGGAAGCAAATGGCTGGGCCACCTTAACTCTCTGGATGAAGTGTAGAAATAAATCAGTTCGGCAAGGCTAGAACTAGAGCACAGAGTGATTCAAAGTCAGAAACAACATGCATGGCTAACATGATTTCCCTTTCTCTTTAAATTCTTTTGTTCCCCTACTTAACTCATCTGAAGTCCTCCCCCCCCTCCCCCCCCCATCATTCAGATATCCATCATCCCTGCTCTAACTTCACCAAAACAGACTTAACATGGAATATTTCTGCGCAGCTTATGACACTAACAGCCTCTCCTATAAGTAGGACATGTCAGCAGAATCATGTTATGATCATTCCTTCATCTAAAATAATTTACTGAAGCAAAATCTGACAATAGTGTTATGTATAGATCCAATAAAATGCCAATGTATCAATAACTTGTTCCGTGCTGCCTTTGTCTAATAAACACTTAGTGGTGCAGACATGTTATAAAATAGGGACACTGGAATGACATGCAATACATAAGCATTTAAAAGCTCAGAGAGGGTTGAATTAAGTCCACCTAGAAAAAAAAATTATAACTATTTTATGACAGAATAAACCTAAAGTACATGATTTAAAAAGTTTTGATTACCTTTTAATTTAATTAATTTCACAAAATTGCCTTTTGTGAATATTCTGCTCTCAAAAGGAGATTCACTAGGTGCTTTTGACCACCCTTACAAAAGCGATACAGGGAACGACGATGCAAGGCATTTTCAGACTAATCTTACAAGTGTTTCAGGCTTTTGCATCACAGACTTCTGCTTGTTGCATTCTGCTCTGCTTCATCATAAACATGAGAAAGGTCCGTGGACACATGAAGGATGTGGCGGCTTGTTTGGCTCGCGATGAGGCAATAGGCCAGACTCCACAGGGCTATCAGAAGTGGGGGCATGTCACTCCTGAGAGCTGGGTTTTGAAAATGGGTATGGTGGCTCTGTCTGGGATTTTTGTGTCATCTGACAGCTGAACAAAGTTCCTCTGGCTGACAGAAAATTGTCACAAACATTGTTCGATGCCGTCTCTGAAGCCAACAACATTAGAGCCAAAGCACAAATGACTATAGAGAGACAAAAACAAAAACTAATGAAATATGTAATTTAGTTAAATACTGTGTACAGAAAAAAAAACACACAGACTAACCAGCCAAACATGTAAGAAATCCTACCAGCTGCAGTGCTGGGTGCAGAAATTTGAGTAAAAGCTTGTCCTATGCTGACACTATCCAGACAGTGGACACTGTAAACTCATTTCCAGCATCAGCTGCCACTCACTTCCAGTTATAACGTCACACTTTAGTGACCTCAGGATGGACCTTATTAGATTTAAATATTCAATATTCACACAATTTGTTGGCAAATGTTTGGTCTCAGCAAAAGGCTAAAGCAAAAGAAAAGAAGTGAGACTATGGGGGAGCAGAATGACATAAGGATGAAAAACAGAATTTAATCAGGACTATAAAGAAACACATCAAAGCAAATCGACATTTTGAAGCATCTGTAAATCAAGTCCATCTATAATATTGATACATGTACAAGTTAAAATTATTGTTAACAAGTTCATGTTTTTCTGTTTTAGTCATTAGCTGTTTTCAGCACCGTTTCAAATATTAAGAAGAATATAAGAAATAATTACCATTCAACCTTGTTTTTCCCTACTGAGTGACTGTCAGTGATGTAAAAAATCCTTCCTGACCTGTGATTTAAAGTCCAAGAGACCTATCATTTTTGCACAATTAACATTAAAAGAAAAAGATTTGCAAGTGTATTTTCTCCTTCATTTCTTTCTGATTTATCCTTAACTTACTTTATCTGATAGTCATGCAATGAACCTAAAAGTAACTTAATCTTCGGCAGTAATTAAAGAGAAAACTGTTGTTTAATATTAGCTGACACAAACTAGGGCTAATACTTCCATTGCTTCTAAATATTTTGCTGATGGTACTTCCACGGGATCATTTGGTGCTTTTGACCAATTAAGATAATATGACAGTTTAATAATATGATGGCTACATGCATTCCTTAAAGTCAACCTCACAATCAGTGACATCTTGCAAACAGCAACAGTATTTCTTCCTGCTGTGAAATTTTAACGTCTTTGTCTACCTGACAATGTGCTTTGTTATCTGAAAATGAAGTGCAGTATTTGCTTTGCCCCGTTAATTGTCTGTTCAGAGATTGACAATGTGGTCTTGTTCTTATGTGCACATCTTTTTCTAAAAACCACCATTTTAGCTTTTCTTCCCCCTATTTCACTCTTTTTATCATGACAAGTCAACAATTAAATGACTATACAATACAATAGTTGTATGAAGAACAAACAAGCAAATTCATTTATTAACTCAAAAAAGACACTGTTCAGTGCTGGCTGGTTCTAACGGCTAAAATGCTGTGTCATATTACAAATAAGTATATTTTCTTTGAGGTAACTGTTGATGGGAACTTATAACAGCAAACTGGATGGTTTAATCTCATTAGATATGACCACCAACTTGGATTGTTTTGTAATTCCCTAAAAATATGTAACAAAAGAAAATAAAGTATCAAAATGACAAATGTGAGTAAGTTGAGATCACTTTGGAGAAAGACATTTGTAAACCCACTATGATAAAAATAAAAAAACAAAGACTCTGTCTTAGCAAAAGTCTCTTCAGGGACAGAATTTAAAAACATTGAAAAAAAGCATAATGTAGTCATTTGTGGATTTTAACAAAACAAACAGCAAAACTCTCAAAGGGAACGGTTACAGCACACTGTACACTAATAAAGCAGCGCATAAGCTAATGTACCTGTGTGCTTGAGCGCATGCCAGGCTCTGAATTTACATCAAATGGAAAACAAGTGAACCGTATTCACTGCTGATACCGGTGCTGTTGCTGAGGTCAATAAACATCGCTTCATTAAAATTCATTGGAGCTAAAAATGCTAAGGCCTTGCTTTGACGTTGCAGTGTCTTTTATTCAGCCAACACTAACAAGCTTTGCTGGTGCAAGTGACACTAAACACATAGAATCCAGGAAGAAGGTCAGGCCGTCTCAGATCTGAAGGATGACATGAAGTAAACAAAAGGAGTGAGTAAAACAACAGTGAGCTATGGTTAAAGCTTTAAAGTTTTAAACATGTGCCAACAAACAAATCCCATCTGCCTGCTTGACACAAGAAAAAAATGTAAAGAAATTAAAATAAAAATACAGAAACCAGTACTACTTTTACTACTACTACTAAAAATAATAAAAACAACAATAATAATTTGTTGCCTATTACTAGATTAAAAAAAGAGTATTTCATACTGATAATAAACCTTCAAACGTATTGAAAGGGCTTTCAAAACATTCTTAACACATTTTATATTGTTATTTTTGTCAAAATGGTTTCAACAACATTAATGGTGTGTCAGGAAAGTGAAATTACTCAGATCAGTAATGGGAATAAGAGATCTTGATCATGGCATCCTCAATGAGTGCAGCAGAAATGATTCCGCATGAAATTAAACATTTGCAAAGCAGAAATTGAAGGCAGAGATCACAAGAAAGCTAAAATGTCAGAAAATATTGTAATTATATTTCATCATACATCTCTCCCAAGAGCCTCACAACCATGTGACCATTCCCAACATAAAACATCTGCTGCTCCCAGTATGATCAGTCAAAGGAAACACATTACAACGAGCTGATCCTGAAGGCGGGCCCCGTGAGAACAGGAATAATGACCGATTTGTGCAGTAGTCTTTTGTGTGTTTGTACACGTGATTAATAGCACATTACCTGTAATAATGACTTTTTCTATCTAACAAATGACACACAATTTGCGGGTAAAAACAAAACACATACACGAACTAAAAGGGAGGTATGTGTGTCCAAGCATCTGTTCCATTCCCATGTAGCTCTCAGACCCTGTCCCACAACTCCCAGTTCTTCCACTGCACATGCTCCCTTTTGCGTTCTCCCACCAGGACTCAAGAGTGAGTGATTTGTCATGCGTAGAGGCAGCAAGCAGCCTGTAACAAATCTAACTGACAGCCCAAGAAAATGCAGATCACGCAGCTGACAGAGAGGAAACAGCAGCTTAGGGAACTTCCAACAGGATCTTAATCTGTGATGAAGTCACCCAGTGTCCAAAGAGAGCTACAGGATGTTTCATTGACTGACACTGGACACACATTTCCTGGATGTCTGAATTGTCTACTAATTAATGTACTGTGTAAGGGGTGAGTGTCAAAGTGTCGCAGAGTGTTGCCATCAAACCCGATGAAAGAGTATTTAAACTTTTAGCGTGTTGTTGTTGCTTTAAATAGAATTTCATAAAACTTTTCAGCTCCCCTGCATGACATTTTTCCCTTATTGAACGACTGAAAAATTTCCTTAAGTAGAATCTACTCTAATGTCACAGGTAATTTTATGACCACTTAAGAGAGACTGCCATGACAACAACGAAAGATAACTATCATGCCACATGGAGTGTTGTATGGAAAAACGAAGCAGTGAAATGTCACTTTTTCCTTTGGTGCTTTGGGTTTATTATTTTGTACTCTTTATTATAGGACCAAATCTTTGGGTCTCAGAAAGGTGAGCATATCTGTGTTCAACATATCCTATTAAGCCCTGACACCTGCACTTCATCATCACTAAAGCAATTGCATATTCTTTTTGCGGCAGGAGAGATGGAGGGAATCCATCTCCTGCAAGGACAGTGCCTTTAATAAATAGTACACAGAACACAGGCACAAACTCCTCGTCTTTCACCTGATCCCTTCCTCCCCTCCCTCTTTCTCAGACTCAAAACACACACACACTTTCCCTCTCATGGAAATTGTTTCATTCCTTTTAGTCAATCTAGCTAATGCAAAAATCATGTATGTCAGTCTTTAAATATTTAATCTTAACAGCAGCAGGATTGAAATACAACATTGAAGAAGCATTACTCCTTCCCTACTGAAAGGTACAAGAGCTCAAAGAGAAAGAGAGAGGCAGGCGCGCTGCAATGTCAGACGGGGAGAGTGGGCGCAACGGAGAGCGATAGAAAGGGAGGAAGAAGAGACTCGGCTATTTTCTGTGACAATTTTGTTGCCATGCACTCTCAGCTGCTGGGCTTGGAGGCAGCATTAAAGCACACTTTGCTTTGGAAAAGTACACAATCACACATGTCAGCGCTCTGTTTTTTTTTCTGTGGGAGCAGACTTTGTTCTTTCACATAACAGATTGTGCACGGATTGCATGGATGAAGAGGAACATTGTTGCTGCTCTGAACTCAGTGAACGGAGATACAGCTCAATGATTGAGCAACGCCATGAATCTTGTATGAAGAATTGTACCGTGGGAACTGCATGCCCCCTGGAGATGAGCATAAAGACAAAGACAGCTGCTTTTCCTCTCCTCGCAGTGTTTATTTCCGCTCCTGAGTGGGAATACTGTTGTAAAAGTTTCATTCTTGCACTCAAACAATCACAAATTGTTTAAGTTTTAATAGAACAATGACAAAACAAGACACAAAAGAAAAACAGCAAATACAAAGGAGGAAATATTTGATGAAGCTGAACATCACAAGGGAGAGAGGTAAGCTTACACGTCAGGCAAAAGCAGAACTTGAAGAAACTTTTGCACTCACCACAGAGAAGTCCTCCACTGAGCAGTTCTGTCCACTGAAATTACAGCTCATCAACATCTCGTCTAACTGATGTCCTGTCCTGTTGAAGATGTCCTGCATGTCAGGAGCAGGATACATTAAATCAGTAGGTTTGTGCCCATCTCTATTTTTAGGGGGCAGACCTGTCAAGTTAGCCAGGTGATAGATGTCAGCATCGGTGAGTGCGGAGAAGCGAAAGCGGTTGATGTTGCAGATGGTCACAGCAGGGAAAACCATCTCAGGGGTTGCCTCTTCATTCAAAGCTGTGACATGAGGGTGCTCCAGGTAAGAGATGGCACACTTAGCTGCTTGGTACAGAAAAAGCGCTAGTGAAGTCAAAAAGGCAAGAGCCCAGAGAGTCTGCCGGATACCCAGGCGACCAGAGACAAATATGTGGTTAATCCCATGGAGGGAGCAGGAGTTGGCAAAGCCGGCCAAGTCTTTGGCCGGAGGCGTGCAGCTCTCCTCAATCAGGCTCTCCTTGTCCCCATCCTGCTTGCTTTTCTGCTTCTCATCCTCCTCTGCAAATTTAATTTTGCAAACAAATTCGATAGGCATGGGGGCAGCCAGGTCTGCGTTTTGGTTTTGTTTTCCGTGGCAGCTATTAGCCCTGGATCACTTCCCTCCCACTTCCTTGGCTTTTGTCCTCTGAGCAGGAAACAACTCCAGAAAGAAGAGAAAAAGACAGGAGAGAGTTTGTTGCTGCTGCTGCTGTCGCTGCTGCCTGTGCTCTGACTGATAGTGCTGCTGCTGCTGCTTCTGCTGCCACGGCTCCTAGTGACTACAGCGCTGCTGCTGCTGCGCTGATGCTGCTCTAAACGCTTGTCTCACTACTTGATCAGCTCACACAGTCTCGCTTATCAGCAGTAATACAGCTGTCAAAAAAAGAGAGAAAAAAGAAAATAACAACAACTATAGAAAGAAAAAAATTGTGCGTTGCCCTTAGGATTGCGAAGCAGGCTAAAATAAGAACAGGGTAATTAATATTTCATGAGAAGGTAGGGGTTATTTCCTCCTCACTGGTGTGAGTCACAACTTCCTCAGGTCATCCCAATGTCCACTGTGAACCCAATTCCCCCCAACCCCTCTCCACCCCACCCTCCCTGCTTAATCCACTTGTTTGGTTGGTGTTTTCACTTCTTGACCTACATAGAGCTGGTGTCAAAGGTTATCCGGCCAAACTTCTTGTGTTTGGTGTCAATCACGGGAGGTCACCGCATTTTACTGCCGCCCTGAATAAGCTCACAGGAGAATAGTTAATTGAAACAATAATGAGGAGTACAAGAAGTGGAACTGAGTATAAGTCAACTGCTCGCAATCAATCTTTTCTTTGGTAAAAATAACTAAGTAACAGACTATTGATTAAATGAATGTGTCTGTTAGAGATTAGGAGAGGTGGTGCAAGGTGGTTTTTCTTTATCTGAAAATAACGGTAGCATCACAACGCTTCCGCATGAGTTTCAATGCACCTCGATCTGGACCTCGATTGGCTGCTAAAGAGGATGAAATATAGTATTTATCTGCTCTATCCCTATCCTTTACAGTGTGTGTCTTCGTGCTGTTAATGGCCCTTTTCCAAGTTGCCAAACAAAATTATGCAAATGAAAGGCAGAAAAGTGAGAGCCCTAATGCATGTTATTTCCCTTTAAATGGAATTAGTCATGCGGGTCACATCACAGGGGGCTGGGACCTCTAGAGAAAAGGCATATTTAAAAGTGAATTCAACCACCCTAAACACACGTGGCAAGGCAAGTCAGAGAGGGCATCTAAAATGTGACATCACTTAAAGCAGGAAAATAAATAAAGAGAAAATAAGACTGGCTTTTTTTCTTTAAAAAGTCCATGTCTTTCCTGGTGAACATGTGATGGAAGAAATATTTTTAACAAAATAAGAGATCATATTATTAATGTTGTGGTGTAAGTTTTGATAAAAGCATTAAAATGAGATTTTTATTTAGTTGTGAAACACAATCTCCTTAAAGGAAAAAAACTTCACTTTCTGTTTTATTCATTAGTTTTTTTTATTGCAGGATTGTCTTTTCATGATCATTCCAGATAAAAAAAGACATATAAGATACTGCTTTTACTTGATGGAAGTGAAGCACCTTTGGTTTAGCTATGCCTCTGGCAGGCTCTGTGGTCTGCTAACCGCAGTGTTTTATGCAGTCATCCCCAGAGGAGACTGGGCTTATTTACAGTCTCACAGAGGAACTGAAAGCTCACAGTCCACGCCATGACTAAATACTAAATGTGAATAAAAAACATGCAGACACATCTGGCAGATGAAAACTGCTCAAGGAGTGGATAGCATTGTATTAGTTTGTCAGAGCCAATTACATTCTAAATGCAAGGGCCGCCTAGTGTTTGATGCCCGAAAAACGAAATACTTTGGATTAAATGTCACTGACCTTCAAGTTATTTTTGACACTATGAATAATGTCTCATTTTGTAAGTGCATTTGCCAGGGCTCTGTGTACTGTAAGGTCTCGTGTTTGCAAGCAGTGAGTGGAGCTTTTTTTTCTTTTTCTAGACTGAGAATGGAAAATTAAAATGTGTCAAAGAAGATTGGTGGAAAATTGCTCCTTTTTGGTCTGTTTGAGAAATAAAAGCAGCTCAAAGATGTGAACCAGTGATGTTCTCTATTAGACAAAAATCCAGACAGTTTTATCATCTTGTCCAAAAGCTCCATCTATTGGATGTGTTTGTAGTCAGTGGTTGTTTTGTCACATGTCTTGACTACAAAAATATTTCATGGTTCTCTTGTCTACAGAAATGTTCACAATAAAATTTTCAAACGTTATTCTCTACAGATCACAATGTGAGTGTTTGTACCTTCACACTGAATATGTGAGCTAGGGGCATTGACGAGGTGTACTGACATGCAGTTGAGAATGATTCAATACGAGATGGTTTAAACTTACTGGTCTTGTGCTGCTCTGGGAGAAATGGTTACAGCTCAAGGGTACAACTTGTGTACATTGTTGAAGACCAAATGTTCCATTGTGGTTGATGATGGCTTTGGTTTCACTTCAGCAGCTAGTTTCTTTTTTTGGAAGGTTGGATGGATATATGTTTATTTGATTTTATTTGATTTATTTTTATGTGTCAGTGAACTTTTGTATTTGACTAAATATTTTATCAACCGAAGAACGTCTGTATTGTATAGATGTATTGCTTATATAGTGGATGCAGGCTGCTGATGCAACATGCGTGCTTGGTTGTCCTCATGTGAGTACCCATCCATGAAGCAGTAGGGCCGTAACGTAGCATGGCAGTGATGGAAATAGCAGATCTTACATGCATTCCTATACAAATGTTAAAAAAAAAGAGTTTCTGAAGTTATTTACAAATGTCCAACATCAGTTTGACATATTTGACTGGAAATGTATTAATCTTCAAACACTTATTCCAATTCAAGGTCATAGGTAGCCTATCCCAGCAATTAGGAGGCGAGAGGGAGGTTCACACTGGCTGGGTCGGTGTTACGACCCGGCTCGCAGGGGAAAAGGACGCAACATAAAAATAAAGATGTGCCAGATGGAAGATGGAGTAAAG
>JBAMHV010000004.1:7480998-7494551 GCA_037177535.1 Pseudomugil gertrudae | reverse complement strand
TTTTTTCTGGGCGGTGGGTTTTGGGGGATATATATATATATATATATATATATATATATATATATATATATATATATATATATTTATATATCATGAAAGAAGTGCTGGTTGAGTAAAAGCAAGGTGACCTATGTGCATAAACATCTTATTAAATCCTTTGTATCTAATAAACCATTACAAAGAACTACCATTAGCATTTCTTCTTCTGTATATTTGGAGACTGTAATGTGTCAAAAACTGTTTTACTGCTCAACTTCTTTGATCCTCATCTTTGTTTGTATCACAAATGTAAAATAACATAAAAAGCACAAAATATATCAACATTATGCTTATATAAATGGGAAGTTTTTAGAAAGAATATCAACACTTAGATGAGCCACATTTGCATATCTTTCTTCCAAGCGGCACATGTGAGAGCAGAGAATCAACCATTCCATTTTTTTCTGCAGGATTTAGCATGCTTGTTCCCTTCAGGCAACTGTTCTAACCTCCTTCACTGAAAGCATTTGGGACTAGAGTGTGGGAGTGGGAATCAGAGTTGTTGTTTTAAAGCTGGCAATAATGAAACCCATGGGTCTGTGATGACAATGGGAGGATGTGTGATGAGCAAGTGTTTAGTCTGGTATGCGCTTCATGTTTCCTATTGCCTATGTGTCCATATGCATGTTTATGTGGAAACACACTAGAGAGATACTTATAATAAATCCAATGGATCCAAAATGTGGTTTTGTGGTACAGCTATATTAATAACAAGTCTTTCTACTATCTTTGTTTCTTATAATCATTGTTTCAAATTACGTGAATGGATAGTAGTAGTAGGAACGGTAGTAGTTGGAGTAGCAGTGGCCTTAAGGAGTCTGTAAGGAGTTTGCATGTACTCCCCATGTTAGCCTGTGTTCTCTCCGGATAGTCTGGCTTCCTCCCACCGTCCAAATACATGCATGTTAGGTTATCGTTAGGAATTAATATGTGAGTGACTGCTTATTCGTCTAGTTGCTTGTCTCTCTGTGTTGCCCTGTGATGGACTGGCAACCTGTCCTGGGTGTAACCCGCCTCTCTTCATTGACTGCTGGGATACACTTCAGATACCTGTGACCATAGATTGGATGAAGCGATATGGAAAATAAATAGATGGATGTACATATGGAAGGGTTGAAATGACTTAAATGATTAAAAAGATTCCCCTCTGGGGGTGTAGTGGAAATATGAACAATAACTGCTAAACTGCTTCAGTCCCTGAACGGGTCAGGGGAGGGGGTACATTGGGCGAGAGGCGGGGTACACACTGGACAGGTCACCAGTCCATCACAGGCCCAACACACATAGACAAACAACCAGACACACTCACTCCTATGGGCAATTTAGAGTCTCCAATCAGCCAATCCCAAGGTGCATGTCTGGACTGTGGGAGGAAGCCAGAGTACCCGGAGAGAACCCACGCTAACACGGAGAGAACCCACGCTAACACGGGGAGAACATGCAAACTCCACACAAAAAGGTTGCTGGTTCAATCCCCGCCCCAGCTGAGGCTCGAACCAGCAACCCTCTTGCTGTGAGGCCACAGTGCTAACCAACTGAGCCACCGTGTAGCCCAAATGTCAAGCATTCACTTCAAATTGACTTGACAGATATATGAAAGATTGAGTTCCAGTCATGCTCCCAAGATTTTAGTTTTTCAAGCTAAATCCAGCACAAGGTCACTTCTAACTTTGCAGCAGAACTTTGTACTCAGCAGAAAAGCCAATCAGCGATCATTTCCTGCAACAACCTGACTCAGTTAATATTTATTTAACAACACATCATTTTTTAAATATCCTCACATTCTCAGAACAATATTTTTTATATAAAAAAAAAACATTTGCATCAAAATCAAATATCTGGGCGTAATCAGATTACAGTAATGTGTATATGTGTGTGTATATGCATTTCTGGAACACAATATTGAACAAATCTTTGTTTACATCAACCATCTACCATATACCAGTGTAATCATTCTCATGAATAATATGTTTACTTTAATGTATTGTTTTTCTTAGGCTACGCCTACTCCATTTGCAGGGTCATTGCCATTGGGTGGCTTTTGTCTGGGTAGACTTGCATTGCAGTCTTTTGGCCGTGGTGTGGACTAACACCTGCCCGGAGTTGTATCTGTTGCAGTGGTGATGTCCTCTGGGGTCGTGGGTATGCCCTGATGTGAAAGGATCCCCAGGATATAGTTCATTATTGGTGTGCACAGCCAGATGTCCAGAGATTATTTTTTTGTTTACTTGTTGGATATGGAAACAGAAGACATGTTTCCAGAGTTGTAACGATGTTTTTTTTATTTTATTTTATTTTATTTTTTTTTTTGGGGGGGGTCTATACACACCTACGAATGATCAAGTGTGTCTGTATATTTACATTTTCTTTGTTTTTAATGTATGCATAAAGCACTGGGCACTGCTTCTGGTATGAATGGTGATAAACAAATAAAATAGGATTTATTTAGCAGGAAGAGTGCACTTTGGAATCTATAATAATTAACAAAACATATTTCCTAAAAAAATCAAGGCGTTATCCTTTGCTCATGTATGATGTCTGGGCGGCTGTGGCGCATGTAGAGCGGGTTATTTCCTAACCAGCAAGTTAGTGGTTCAAATCCCGTCTCTGGCGTCCACATCTCGAAGTGTCCTTGAGCAAGACACTGAACCCCCAGTTGCTCCCGGTACTGTGTCACCGGTGTGTGAATGTGTGTGTGTTTGTGTGAGCGTATGGGTGAATGTGTCTAATAGTGTCAAAGCGCTTTAAGTGCACTGATGTGTAGAAAAGCGCTATACAAGTACAAGACCATTTACCATAATAATGTTTTATTATTTGTACGTTTTAGATCTCATTCTTTAAAACATGTATTTTGTACAAAGGTCATTTGTCTGTGGATTTGTAAAATATTAAAAAGAAAAAAGTGCAGGTGCAGAAATGAATCTATAAATGGGTTTAATTATAACATTTACAAGAGACGGAGTGAACCACCAAAACTGAAAGCGGGTTAAAGGTTTGGAGGACAGAAAGTGAGCCATGCCAAAATCCAATACAACCAGATGGTCCCTGGAACAAGCAATGCCTACAGCAAGCCACCCCCCCCACCACCACCACCACACACACACACACACATTTCCTGTACTATTGCAGACCCACAACAAACATTCCCATGATCCATATCATAAGAATGTATCTGAAGACATTACATTGTAAATTAGTTTGTATATGGAGTACATTTTTAAGCTAAGAAATGATATTTAACATTAATGCTTATATTCATACCCTTACAGAAGTCCTGTGGTTTTCATTGCATTTTCTGCTTTTGCAGAAAAACACTTAACCTATATTTTATTTGTTTTCCAAAAAGCTAATCTTTTAAGCATCTTTTTGAGGTATCATGTGAATGTACGGGGGATGTAGATATATCTAATAATCCTTAACAAATGGCTTTTATTTCCTTGAATAAAGCACAAAGAAATCTGTCAGCAACCTCGTTTGCCCCTCTTTCACCAACCCACGCATCAAAACATGCCACACTTGCAGATATACTGAGAGGGGAATATGGGCATGTTACTAACCACATTATAGCTGACTCAATCAATCATTAATTAATGGATGGATTGTCTCTGAAACACAGGCAGCCCTGCAGTCAAACAAGCATACAGATACAAAAACCCGGCCTCACAAACGCACAGGACTCTAAATGAAATCACAAAAGCAATTTCATTAAACTGAGCTGTGATCCAATAGCTGTAATCATTTACTAAATGGTTGCTGGAAAAAATTATATGCAATGCCAAAAATCCTATAATTCTGCTCTGAAGCTCCACTAAAAGGACCAATAAGTGCTTAAAGCACATCAATAAAATCATCTTACAGTCATGAAATGAGCTTAGAGAACGTTTGCCTCATGAGAGCATTTTAAAATGTGAAGCTTTTTTGTCCATTAAACAAGGAAACAACTAGACAAACACATGAAAAATGAGCTTTATGGAGAGTATCGACATGCCCCTTTTAGTCCATAACAGCCATAAGGGTCTCTGTAGGGGGTGGTGAGAGGGGATATGCTTTCCAGTCATTGTTGTTTGAGAGGCCACTGAGCCTCTTGATCCCTGGGTAATCTCCAGCTATCCGTCTGAGTTATCACCTCTTCTGATTTAGGTCACCCTGGCTGCTTTCAGTTTTTAGGTTGTCCACCATCCCCCAGGGGCCACAGGCGTACAAAATCCCACATGCATTAAAACAAGAAAATAAACAGGCTGTCTCAAAGCATAAAAACCAAACATGTTTATTTGCTTTCTACAATTGTCTTAAAAAAACTGGGAACAGAGGATGTTGTGGTTGCACTGCTTTTCATAGGAACTCAAAAAACTTCACATCCTGATGTTAGCACTTATTACCAGCTTTTTTTTTTACACCTGCATGTTTAAATTCCCCCTTTGCCTATAGTGGCTTACAGTTTTATTTTGTTGGAAATGCTTTGTTTTAACATTCTTGTTTATTAAAATGATTGTTATTCCTCGTCAGCTTGACAGATCACACTCAGTTATCAAATTGTCATTATTACACCCCCTTATTATGTACGTGTTACTTTGTATTTTTTAATCTTATTGCAAATTAAGGTGAGAATTGTACTTAATTTATATGTGTAAAACCTTCATTTTAATCATTTTTTGTGTTGTGAAAATACTGTAGTGAAGATCCATCTTCTGTTAAAATTGTTTGTATACTAAAATTTATGTCACGAGGTTTACATGTAGAATGCTACGATTATACAAATGCATTTGAATGCATTATAATGTTATTTTTACTTTTTCTAAACACAACAACAAAAATCTAAAAACATATCTCTGGGACTAATACACTTGTTCCCTTCCAACAAACTAATCTGGTTTGTATGATCATAAACCATTTTAGGAGCATCAAAATTCTGACAGTTTTCATCAAATGTTAATTATTTCTCATTGATCTTTTAACATCCAGAAGATACTGAGGCTCATTTTGAGATCAGAGTACAGCTAAGAGATTCTCCTTAAATGTCTCTCACCCCACCCTAAAGTACATGCCTCTCCTCTTTCTCCATATTATCACCTTTTAGCCAGCAGTTCTTAGCTCTGAGACTAACAGTTCTCTCCCCAGCTGAGAAAGACTAATATCCTGTCCTCTTTCACAGTAATGAAAAACATAGACCAGGGAGGATGATAGGAAAGTGTGGATAAAGGACAGCCTGGTCTGGGTGTGGCACCGGCTCACATGTGTTATTTAATTTCAGCCAGAGTTCATGCTGATAACGCCGGCGTTTGAAGCACAGTAATCTAATTTCAGACAATTTCTTAACTATGTGTTTCCGGTAAATCCATAAACAACTAACCTAAAATATTTTGTTCTATTATTTAAAACATTATAACACTCAAGGGTCAACAAATGTTTTACAAATAAATTGTCAATGTTTTTCTCTGATCACAAAGTCAACATAAATGTTACTTTTTAAGTTTAAATAGATCTCGCTTAAATTAATTGCTAAAATTGTGATATAATTACTTAAACTCTTCACAACAAGGTTTTGATCATCTTTGTCACAATTTAGATTTCTATGATGCAAAATTGAAGGGGAAGATTAGCTCAACAGTTCACTGTGAGGATATAAAATGAATCCAGAGCATTCTTATATCCTTAAACAACACCGCTGTCTAGCTTGTGAACAAAGCCAGCAACAGTTTCTTTGGAACAATGCGAGTAAATGCATCCATTCACAAAAAGGGGAATTGCCAAGCTTTGGGTCAAACATAATCTGTGGCTCCAGGCGTGGTTCCAAACGTTCTCATATGCTGTTGACCTCTGCATAGATGTCGCTAAAAAAAGTGTGTTCACTGCGGTTTTTCAAGATATAATACATCACTTGCCATTATGTAGTCAACATTTCGCTCTCTCTGGAACACTGGGCTATTGTTTGTTGAAAACGAGCGACATCGACCAGAGTTAAAAGAACAATTCATCAGCCAGGTCATGGGGATGCTTGACAGTGTTTATCACAGCGTAAAGTACCAGTGGTGCTTTTTCTCAAATTCACACAAGAGAACATTAACATAATTCTCTCTTGTCATTTCATTTGATGCAAAAAACCTTTTAAATTAGACTTTCAGAGAAAAACACCTCCCAAAATATTACTACATGCAGTTGTTTTCTGAAACTGAGTAATATTTACCCCATTTTTCTAATTTGTGTGCAGTTGTTTCCCCATTTCATCTCATTGTAAGTCTTCTAGGTTTTGGTGTCATATACAGTTAAGTTTGATTTGAAAGAGCAGAGATGACAACTGAAGGGACAGACCCCTGTGAGTGCAATTAAAGCATCTTAAGATTCAAACATATGTTTATCCTAATAAGATATAGAAAATCTGACAGCAATATCTATCAACTGATAAATGTGTGATGTGGATATACATAAAATAGATGAGTATCTTATCTGAAATACATTCACCATCTCAGTGAAATCACAAAATGCTGCAAATTAAAATGTAGAAAATATAATAAGTTAGCTTAAGGCTAACGTGATTGCAAATTACTATTAGCAGGCGAGTGGATATCATGAGAAAACAAATGAAATGGGATTGATCATCCTTGATTTGTTAATCAAAAAAATATTTACCTCAACATCATCATCTGTATTCAATTATGAATTGATAAGAATATTAGGAAAAAAAGAAAAAAAATTCTGACCATAACAGATAACATGAAAAACATCTGAACTTCTTCCATATTCTGAATAAAGTGACTACAGAGAAAGTCTGAAAGAACAAAACACTCCTCACCACTGCAGGAGGTCTTGCTAGTAGAGATATATTTTATGTTTATCATAGATTGTGTTTTCAAAGGGTGTACCCTAAACCTAAACACTTATTTCACAAAGCAAATTAAAATAAATTATCAAATGTTTAGGTAAGGATGACTAAAATGTGAATCTATCCAAACAATAAGCACAAGTCCACTGCATTAATTGAATGCTTTTCAAAGTGTCAGAAAAGTAGAAAATGATGTGAAACTCTAAAACTGTTGAGTATTTATATTGGATGTTGGTTAATTCAATTTATATATATTTTTACTGCATATATAGTTTTGTTTTATGATGCTGGAAATAATGAGAACAGTATCATATTTCTACCTTCACACAGAAACAGCTTAAGTAACCCTGTCAGCTTGCAGTATCTGATTCTGGACCTCTAACAGGTCAATATGTACATCATAACAACACAAAGATCATGAAGTAGGCCAACCATTAGATCATGTACCCATGTCATGTAATTTAAGTGTTAAGGAATATATGCATTAAGCCAAAATGCCCCTGGTAGAAAAAAAAAACAACAAACAAACAAAAACTATGCCATTGGTGATCAGAGGGTAAAGGAATAAACTGGATTGGACTGAAGGCCCGGCTTGTCATCAGTACACATATAAAGTATAATAAACAAAAGTACATGCATAATGCTTTAGCTTGGTGTAGGTGGTAGTAGGGAAGCTGACCAACAATTCATGCTTTGTGAACAGGTAACGGTTTCTGACATTCCCACCCACACAGTGGGCCTCAGGTCCTGCCAAAAAAGAACAGTGGAGCCAAAAGTCATAAAGTTTCAGCTACAGCAGTCAGTGTGGAAAGATGAAGTCTGAATAAGTTTACAAATCAAGAACGAAAAAAGAAAAAAATAATAAAGCTGACATACAAACAGCAAAGTTTTCCTGAACTTTCAGATACGGAAATGACCGTATAATACAGGAATAAAAAGTAAATCACATTCTGATTGCATTTTACTGTAATGGACATGTTGAAATGCCTGCAATCCTACATCAAAATAAATGGACATAGAAAGTGGATAGTTGAACAGAAATGTAGAAATGGCTCATTAACAGTGTTTACGTGTAACATTTATGTAGCACACATGGAAGTGGGAAACTCATTGAATGACCGCTGGGGAGGGGGTTATCATAAACCTAATGAATAAATACCACAGACCAACCATTAACATGTGAAAAACAGATATTTCAGTAGACTGTTTGGAAAAGGGAAACAAAGCTTGTGGCTAGGAATTAAGTTTAAATAATTAAAACTAAATCAGACATTAACAAACGGTACTTATTGTTGAATTTTCTTTTGAGGTTCTCTGTGCAGGGAAAATGGACTCGGAGACAGATGGAGGCCCATCTGAGCAAGCCCACAAACAAAAGTGGCCATCAATCAAAAGGATCTTCTTCTCTTTTTTTTTTATTTTATTATTATTTGTGGGGGTGGTTGGTAATGTTAGTGTCTCAGTCCCCCTGATGTCAGCAGGGAAATCATCTCAAAGTCACATAACAGCAAAGCTAACTAAAAAAAAACAGCTTGAGACTATGTTGGGGGGCTTGAGATAGGAAGATGAAGTTAAAATTATTCTCTCTGAAGCCCATGATCAAGCTGCACATACATACTCTTCTATTAGGAAGCACACTACTTTTAGCTTTTACATTAAAAACACATCCACGAGCACCATTAATATAGTACGATATTATTGCCAGTGTCTATAAGGTATTAAAGAAGTCCGGCTTTTGTGGAGCACTGCCTAGGGTTTTGTAGGTTTGGCTGTGCTTTTTAGTCGAGTAATTAAAGCTGAAACAAGTGCATGTATAAATACAGATGGGGTCTGCCATTATTGAGTCACTGTGACATGAAATGCTGAATTTATTGTAGCCAGAATAAATGCTGCATATTTGCTCTTATCCAGTCAGACAGGGAACAGGCATACGGGAAACATTATATGTATATGTGTTCATGCTTAGAAGAAAGGAAGAAGAAAGCAAAGAAAAACAGAAAGGAGGGAATGAAGGGGGGGGGATACACAGGGAGAAGGGATGGAAAAAAAACTACCATCCTTTTATGCAGTATGATTTGCACAGCCATATTTATTCCGAGCTGTACGGTATCCAAACTCTGAAGCAATAAGGCCTGGTCCCTCCAAGTCAGCTGTAAACACTCCGTCACCAGTGTGCTTTGGGAATGCAAGCTGTTTTATTGAAATGTTTTTTTCTTGTCATTTTTCTGAGGCTCTAAAGTTATCAATGCATATACTAACAGGCAACAGACTGATCTACACTGGGTGGTCAAAAAATCCTCACTCGAATTTGACAAAGCGAGCATCTTCTTGGATAATTACTGCATGTATGATTATGTTTCAGCTTGCAACAAGTTATTTAACGCCAACTGATGCACTGATTGTCTGAGTAGCTTCTTATTTCCTAAACAGCCATGACGGTCTGTTTAAGAAGGGTAAAACCATTGGCAAGCATAGAAGAAAAAACATCTATGGAGATTACAGAAACCAATACTGTAAAACCAGATTCAAAGCTGTCCAATGCAATATTAAAATCTGGAAAGATGATGAGAAATCATGTTTTTAGAGATTAATGCTGAATTAACAATTGATGAAATCAGCAGTAGAACACATGGCTATGTTTATTAGCAAAAATAAGAACATTTCAATAAACACTGTTTAGAAGAAACTCAATGGATCGACACTGAACAGCTGGGCAGCCATTAAAACACTTATTACTAAGGCTAACCAGAGAAAAAGCTCCAGGGGAGCATAAAGTTGGACTCTAGCATGAGGAAGCATGAGGCACCATCTTTACACACACAAACCTTAAACCCTTACAGAATCTTTGGGATGTGCTGGAGAAGGTTTTTCACACTGATCACACTCTCCCATAATCAATACAAGAATATTTATGCAACACTGGATTAAATAAATCTTGTAACATTGCAGAATAAATGCAACAGTGAAATCTGCCGGGATCAAAGCTGGAGGCAACAGTTATATAGTGTGTGACCTTTTCTCTTAGTTGGTGAATTTTTTTGGCCAGGCAGTGTCTCCCTTCACAATTAAGGACAGAATGATGATGTGATGACATCATTAACACCTGCAACGCAAATGATGCATGCACAACATTTACCTGTAGTGCAGAGAAAAGCTCTTTACAAGATGTGATGCACTGGTGTGCAACATCTACAAAGCTTCAGGTCAAATATACTCATTTTAATCTTTTTTTCATTATAAAAACAGCAAAAACGTAATGAAGCAAAGCAGATAAAACACATTCTCACCCCATTTGCTGTTCTATCAGGACCCCTTTGAGTCAGGTAAAGACATATTACAAAGCTTTTAGAGTTTTAGGAACATGATGAAAGAAAACTTGTTAAATGAAAAAAAGATTAATGTTAAACCATGTATTTTATCTTTGTTAACCAAAATGATTAGTTCAACATAAACCCAGGTAACACATATAAGTTTAATTTCTAACCCTGACCAGTTACTTGTATTATCCTAACCCACTTCAGTCTGGTTTTATGTCACATCCTTATAAAGAAACTATGTTTTTATGATTCTAGTAAATTCCCATCAGCATACCTCCAATCCCCTTATGAGGGCTTTGCCATTATATATGTAAATGAACTTTTCCAGACTGCCCGGTATTACTGTGACTTGAGTGCAACCACAGGAAATCTTTAGCCAATGTCAGAGATACCACGGAGAGCAGTATTTGAATGAGAAAGGAGTTGTTGCCAATAGAAGTAGTTATTATAATTTTAATCAACAGAACCAGCAAAGTGGTTCAACACAAACATTGCTACTAGCTATATTACATGTGTGGCAACAGACGCTGACACAGTAATGATCCGATAAGTTAAACAGGCTTTATATGAACATCCAATTGCCACAACTACATAATAAATATTTCATTTGCAAAGATGTATTTTCACTCTCAGCCCCAGCTTCCTTTAATTAAAAAGAACAGCCATCTTTGAGTGAACGCAACCTATAGGACTGTTGATGCCGATGTGGCCAAACCCTTTTTACAACCATCGGCATGAGATGCATGACACAAGCTAATGACTCACACCTGTGTTATAATGAGCTTGTTAAACTCTATGAGGCCCTGTTTTCTCCAAGTCACTAACCTCTGCGCTGTGTACAAGTCCATAAACCTTTATTGCTACCACCTACTGAATCCCTGGTCATTAATTGCCTGCATAGTGTTTCACGATGAAATGAAATCTTACCCTATTTAAAAGTTAATAGACTCCATCCAAAAGGAATCAGACAGGATGAAAACTTTTAGTTTTACACTTAGATAAAGTCTGACACCATTTACGTTTTCATTAATCATACACCAGTTTAGTTACAATCAATGTTCTATAAGGTGGTGTTTCTCAGTCCTGGTCCTCAGGATCCACTGCCCTGCATTATGGCTTCTACACATCTGATTCAGATTAATAAGCATCCTTATAAAGTTCTTTGCCTATTGACAGTGTGTCATAGTTGGATACACTTAAAACATGCAGGGGTCCTGCATGTTTTAGGTGTACCCAACAGCTTAATCTGGCAACCTCCATCCAAAATAAGCTTCATATATTTTTCCCCACCAACTTTCTGTTGAAAGGAAGTTTAACAAAGTGACACTGCCAGTTATTCGTTTATTCTAAATTGCTGAGGATATGGCCATCTTCACACCAACTCCCTGTAGAGAAAACCAACCGTGGGGTTCAGCACCGGCCCACTGATCCGCACAATGGGAGCTTAAAATTCAGGCTTTGTCAACTAGGCAGAAACGACCATTAAAGTGTGTGGTGTGAACACAGTGTACAGGATCAATGGAAGTGTTCAGCGTCTACCATAAGAGGAACACTCTTTCAAAACCCGTTTCTAGCAGGTTGCCTCAGTGAGGAATGTGATGTTCGAGAGAAGGAAATCCATTTTCAGAGCAATTAAAGTACAAGTACACAAGTACAGTTGTATCTTTAACAGGACCTCTTCGCACAATTTTAGCATTGTCAGAAAAAAAGTTGCCACTTCTCTCTCGCCATCACGATGTATTTTGATGGTGCTCAAGTTGGAAATGCAGACTTCAGAGATATAAATATTTTCAATTATGGACTCTCAGGTAAGAGGATTATGTTGCCTTTAAGGACAAAGTCCTGGTACCCCATGTTCCAATTATTTTCACCACATTTTAATTTTTTTTAGTGGATTTTGCAGTACATTAGAGCATTTCTCAGAAAAACTGTATTTTTTTCCTCTTTCAGTCTTATTTGCAACATGGTTTGAATACAAAGACAGTTGTTTACGTTTTAGTCCTGAAGCAATGGAATGATTTGTGTGTGAAGTGAATACATCATTCACTTCTCTCTCATAGAGATTTCTGGCCTTCAGCCTTTGCAGCTGACAAAAGATGGGCAGCTCAATGACCTGCTCTCAAAATGTCCATAGCACACATCTCCAATGTGACCGTAACTGTAGCTTTAAAACGTTTATTATGACACGTAAACAAACACTAAGTCTCCCAGCCCCCATGAGAAGCTTTTAAACCCAAAGTGTCAGCAATAAATTATGATGAACTGTCTCAAGTACAGGTCATCTGGCAGGGTATATAGTCTGATATTCAACAGCAGTCCCTCCATTCAGTACAAAAAGTACATTTGTGGTTCACATATAATGTAAAGATAAACATGTGATACAGAAACAGAATCTGTTATTTATTTTCATTCAGTCCATCAAAAACAACTAAGAAAAAACCATTATTGACCTAAAACAACTATAGGAGACAAATCATTTACTTGCATTACCAGAGAATATTAAAGCATGTCATGGAGAGACCACGCATACATGCACATATGAATGAATAAAATATCCCTCAACTTTCCAGCTCAACAGAAACTCTGTGGTTAAAAAGTATTTTCTCTCGACCATAAAAAAAAATGTATTTACCAAAAAAACTGTTGCCTCTAAATTTAGGTTTGGCAGGAAAATTAAGACTTTTATTTAAAAAACTGTAGAAACACATTGCCAGGTCACAGTCTGCTGTATCATTATTAAAACACTCTTATCATACCTATTCAGGCAGAAAAGCAAGGTTTACACATCCTCCTTTAGCAGAGTTTTACCTGTATTTATGTATTTAGTAATTATTTAGAATTATTTAGAAAGTCCACAACTAAAAACAAATTTACTATATATCGGAAATATTCACTGTGGCATTTATCAGTTAATTATATGAAATTTAAGTTTGCCTTATTTTCTATGTTTGGTTACAGGTGGGAAAAGTTCAAGTCAAGCATTGCTACTATAAGCCATACCCTTTTTTTTTTAATTACTGTTGGCATCTATGTAAACAAAAATCACAGATACCCACAAAGAGCACCAGCCTCCCTGACACACAAGCAGCACTCAGGAGAATTAAGGATGCCATTCCAGGCAATTATGGAATTCTGTGGTTACACGGTGAAAATGATTGGGCCATAAATGAATGATTCAATTAATAAATCATGGGTCATTAAACTCTTTTTTTTCTTTTTTGGCCACCAAATAACCAGAAAAGTGGAGTCTGTTGCAACTGTTGCAATTCTAGTATGAGACAAGGCAGACAAAAAAAAAAAAAAAAAAAAAAAAAAAAAGGGGGGGGGGGGTTCTCTTCCAGGTGATTTTTTTTCCCGTTCTTTTTTGTTTGCTTTTT